>QEOT01004984.1:119114-153353 GCA_003123785.1 Pterocarya stenoptera
ATTCAGATACATATTTTAGTTTTTTAAATTTTAAAGAAAAAAGTGAAATAGACCTTTTCATTTTCACAAAGTTATAGACCATAATAAATAGTCAATTATATATATTCTAAAAAGACTTATTTCAGAAAGGAAAAATAAAAATCAGATCATTTTTTGCATAAGATGGAACAAAAGAGAAGTGCTACAAAGATCCCACAATAGTAAAGACATAAATTGACATAACTTCATATGATACGTTAGATCTACTTTACAACAAAAATAGCTTTACAATCTAATGTACCACATCAAGTCACGTCAGTTTGTGGATTTACTTCTGTGGGATCTCTTTGTGGCTAAAACATTTCTCTTTCATTACAGTTCAATATTGGAAACTGGGATTTCTGAAACTGGAAATCTGGATGGCAACACCACACAACTGTTCTTCAATCTGGATTGCAGATCCAGATACGGGAAAGTGCACGTCTGGCAAAACTTGTTCTATTTCAAAGGATGTTACTGTCAGTTTAGTTTTGCTGGAGTTTCTGGGACAAAGTGACAATCTTGTCAATTTTTGGGAATTAAAATCTAATTAATATGGTCAACTAGTTTTGGCAGAGTACTGAAATAATATCTATTTAGATACTAGTCAAACCAGTCAAAATCTATCTCGAATTCCTCACTGCACTTAATTGTGAATGAAAATATCAGAATGCACTAATCTCTTGACAACAAGAATTATTGTAATAACTGGGATTCATCCTTATCAGTCTTATTTGCTGATTTGCAGCATGAACTCGTTCTTGCAGCATTTTTCACCACAATTACTTCTTTATGCACATGGTATCTTATCTATCAAGTGATAGCCATACCTCTCGTTGAGGCAACTTGTGTATTGGTGTAAAAACTGGGCTGCACCCTCAATTATCCTGGATGAGTAGACTCCTTTTACACCTGTAAGAGAAAAGATGGAAAAAAAAAAAAAACCCATTGTATCAGAACATGATAAATTAAATAAATCCTTTTCCTCGCAACATTAGTGATGAGTGAAGGAAAAGCACTAGACAGTCTTACTGAAAGAAAGCCTAAAGTTTGGATTTAGATATATACATATATATATAGAGAGAGAGAGAGAGAGAGAGATTATTAATGATCCCCAACTATTGAGACAGAAACTTGCAATTAAAATCATGAAACTTTCAATCTCCAAAAACTACAATATAAACAATATGGAAAGGTACGTTCATCCTGTGACTACCTAGAGAGCAATCACGTACAAGAGAGCTTTCAATTCCAATAATCTTACATCAAGCACTGACACTAAAACCTCATATTTCCACTGGGCACTGATAAACAAAATTGCAAACATTTTACGCAAGCAAATAAGAAAAGCAAATAAAAAGGATGCTTCAAACGATTTATTATTAATATAAATTGAAGACACAGTCAGATCTGAGACCGAATTACTGAGTTGATTTATTAATACCACAAAGATTTCATAAGAATGGGAATCTAAATGAATGTGGAAACAGAAATCTTCGAGAAATTATTAAAAGGAGAGCATATTCTGATTCATTGCCAAAAGAAATCCAAGGATAACTAATGTTCTCATCTAGGTTTCATCAAGGGAGAGTGAAGCAAAGTTTGGGCAACAATGTAACTCAAGGAAAGTCAAGACCACATTTGAGCCTATACTCCAAAATGATTAGTCAAGGTTACAACTGGAGCCCCTTAGAAACATTATAAAGGGCCAAAACTTCTCTCTTATAAGCAATGTGAGATTCCATTCACATATAGGCCGATACTCTCAAGAAAAGCTAGATGATAGATAGTTAATTAGGGTATGGATTAAGAAAGCATACCATCCTTTTTACTTGTGATTCCCTAAATATATCACAAGTAATTGCCTATAATATACTACAATAGAACCAAATATGCTTAAAGAGTGATGTTAGTGCAGAGGACCAATCAAGTTGAGAACAAACCAAACTCTTTGTGGTGCACAGGGTCATTCAACGCTTGTATGAATGGACCAAGAACAAAAGTTTCAGGCACGGATTTTGCAGAGTTTCCATAATTCTTCCACTCAATTCCCAGAAATGACTGCATAATCATGCACCTAACTGCATCACAATTCATACAAAAACCGAACTAAGTTACACTTGGCCAAAAGGAAATATATCTATGATTGCCTTGTTTACAGTATATTGAATATACCTATGAACAAACTAAATAACACGTGCTTGTTAAGTCATCAGTACCTTGAGGATTTTTTAATAAGCAGTACCTTGAGGATTATCATGACAGAAGCCTTGTTCCCAAAGAATCGATAACCAATTAAAGATTTCACCCACGATTTCACTCTGGTTTCGATGGATTCCATCCACAAGGCTTGCAAAATTAGCATGGGACATAGAGAATTGAAGCAACAATGATACCTGCAACAAATGAAAAGTTTCTAGCAGATGGCCTGAAAAAATAATAGCAATGCATTAAAATCTGCAGAGCAAAAATGAAGCCTTCAAGGAGACACTTACTATAGTGAGATGCATTACAAGCTAGCCTATGCAAGAATTATTCATTTCATCAGCCAATGAGCATATCTGGTTGCATGGAAGGAAATTTTTATATTTCTAATAAAGTAAATTCTTGAGCCAGGACAATTTTTTTCATCAGCAAGGTGTCCCGGCCTCAATGCTCTTATATCTTGTTTATTGAAGTATGACCTTTCTTTACATTCCTATCTTCCCCAACAATTTTTTCCATTCTAAGTCGGTGAATACCCTCATAAATCAGACCTGGAGCCTCTTTTTTGGTAAGAAATTGGATCTGGAACATCAGTAGCATCAAGCACTCAATGTATTATTTTGTAAGCAAGCATCTGATACCTTGGTTAGTATGATAGCTTTCAGCATCCAGGATCAAGTTTAGGTAAGACCTTAGCCTTTGCTCCATCCAACAAACAATAAAAACTAAATTTGCTAGACCTTCCTATATCCCAACATAATTTTTCAATTTCTGAAATAAACCAAATGATTTTGAACAGAAAAAATTATTCTCCTTAATGACTACTTCTCACTTATTTCCACAATGCAAGATATCAATCACTTCACCATGATGCCTCCTTGTAAATTCATTTTCAAAATCCTTTGCTCCATGGCACACTTCCCTTCCCTATCCAAGAAGCCTGCCAAGGTGAAATCCTTCTAGAGATATTCAAGAAGAATCATTAGAGATATGCTCCAGAGAGAGATGACCTAGAAAGGCTTCTCTCATATTTTTTTCAACTGAAGAAGAAAATGGAACCATCTCCGTCTTCATTTTTCTTGGTATCACTTAATTTGACTTCAAGAATTCTTTTTTTTTTATAAGTAATTTGACTTCAAGAATTCTATCATAGATATTTTAAAATTGTTCCTTCCTTGACTACCTATCAAAAAAAGGCTTTTCCTTTCCTTTAGTTACCACCTTTATTTTAAATTTTAGTCAAACAAATGGAATTATAGTTGTATTTATAGAGCCCTGTTCAATTTACTTATTTATGTACTTTTCCTAGTTCCTTTATTGATTCAACCATCTTCAGTATAGGACTGTCCTATCTGTAGATAATCCAATTGGAGTCAGGATAGCTATTACTTTTGATGCATGGGAACACTAATGTTTGGAATAAGAAGTGATTTCGAGATACTACAAATTCAGAAGTCAAATAACAGGATTGTAAACTCATATATGAAAATAATTGTTATTAAAAACCCAAGTTGGCTTCAAAAGCAGAGGGATCCTCACACAACCATTTCATACATACATGAAAAAATAATGACATCTAAATTGCGAATTCAGGAGATTCATTAGTAACATGAAGAACAGAACCTGATGATTCCATGCTGCTTCAACTAAGTGAGTACCATACTCTTCAAGCATCTCATATAATAGTATGAATGCCTCCCACTGCTGGTGGCTGTTCAAATTTTGATCGGCTGATTTGTTGATTTTTCCAATACCCATAGACTTGGCTTCCTTGTCAGCCCACAGCTCCCTCTTTGTCATACCATGAGGGATTGACCTTTCACACAATTTTGTGTCTGAAACACCAGAAGAGGGTTGGCTTCCTCGATTAATGGGAAGTACATTCTTCAACATTTGTAACGACTGCTTCCTCACCAGTCCCTCCTTATCAACCTGATCAGCCCCGCCAAGGAGGGGAAAAGGGAAAAATAAAACAATCAGCAAGTGCTATGTTTACCAACAAATCAGAATGGTTTAACAAAAAATTATTTAAAAATAACACTTTACTACCAATCCTCTTTTAATTTCATCCCAAAACTCTTTTTCAGATCTTATGTCAAATTCTTCCTCGCTCACACTTGTGTCAGCAACATCACATTGTTCTGTACAAGGAAGAGAAGAGAAATACAAGGAGAGAACATTATAGGCATCTCTTCTCTCTAAAGGTCCAAGAGAAAACAGTGTTCTGCAGCACTTCCAAATTTTCTCAAGGAAACTCTTCCTGTGAGACAATGGCATACAGTTGGTAGAGAAAGACAAAGTCAAAGCGATAGTTCATATCAAATCTGGTAAACAAGATGCAATTCACATAGTTGAAAAAAGTAGCGGGTTACCTCAAAAGTATTTGTTTCTGCCCATGAACTGAGATTTCAAAAGACCGATATGAAACAAATGCTTTGAAAATAATTGGGAGAAAAAAGTGAATCGTGCAGGAGCGGTGTTCCAAACTTTGTAGAAGCAGTCGCTCAGTCAAATTACAAAGATCCCAAATTAAATTAGCAGCAAACTTCTCCGCATAATAATCATTTGCCACAATCAATTCTGAGATTGAAGCTGATTGCAAGCTTTGAAGGGAAGCATCCAGCATTAAGGTTAGAATATGACACGATATTGGTAATGGGAAGGGTCCAGATGGAGAAAGCATGTGTTCTTTTACCACACCCACAACATTTCTCAGGTCATTTATACCTTTGAAAACTGCACATTCGAAGTCATCTGACTCTTTGTGTTGAAGCATACCCGTAGAAAGACCAACAAATCTAACAAAAAATGGCACCAAGTTTTCTTCCACAACAACCCAGGAATTAGTCTCAATCACAACATTGATGAACAATTCGCCAATCTAGATTTAATGCAAAGCCAAGAACAGTAGCACCAAATAACAGTTAGATGCAGGTGAAACATCAAAGACTCCACTAAAGATGATAGCACCCTCTTTAGAAAATCTACCTGGTTAAGCAGTTCACGGTCAGATGCATGCACCAGCTTCAACAAAGGAATAAAACTTCTCGACATAAATGATTGCAAAGCATTCTTATTGGCCCCTGTGATAGAATTTTAGTCAAGTTTAAAAGGTCTAGTATTTTCTACTGGTAAATATAACTCAGATCACATAACAAGACACATAAACCTGATCAAAGACAAGATACTGAAGGAAAGTAGATAAAATGGAAGTTCCTGAAAATTAACACATTCTTTCCCTGAGTCTTTGTCCAACCAAACAGACATAGCCACTTCCATGTACAAGGTATTTACTTTCTTAACAATAAGGCGACCTAACATGGTCTGCAGAGATTCTAGGGAAGTACATGGCATTAATCTTACAATCGCAACTGACAGAGAAAACCTATCTCCCAGATTGGGCGTTCCATGATAACTCACCAAGTTTTTTTAGAAGGTGACAAAGTGCACCCACCAACGATGTAAGATATTTACACTGATCACGACCCAACTTCTCATCCTCCTCGATAATTTCCTACAAAAATTAACCAAACCCTAATAAACATCGACTAAAATTTAACCACCCCTTATATAATCTTTAATAATAGAAAAATGATAAGATTACAACTCTTACAACTATTTTACAAGTCACAAAAACAAAATGAGCAATGCTCTACAGAAAAATAAACTGCAAGATGCCTGCAAAACCTAAGTGGTAACGCATCCACTTCTTAATTCAAGGCAAACCCATGACCACATTAAGCTCAAAAGCCTTTCTTTTTTGGGGGGTAAGATAACTAAGTCTCAAAATCCTTTCTCGTATTCACTTGGCACAACATTTCACTATTACTCTGTTCTTAACCCCACTTGCATTTACAATGAGAATGCTTGAGTTTGCATTTCCTGCATTTTCTAAGCCACCAAGCACACAAGTAGAGGTTATACAAGCGGGGTGTTTGATGGAATTGCTGATATACCTTAATGAGATTAGGGAAAGCGTCGAGAAGGGAAGCGAAGAGAGACGATGGGGGTAAGCCAGTGGAAGCCAATATGCAATCCAACATCGCTGGAACAGCCACCGTAGGCACTTTCCCGAAACTCGTTGAGAGTGAAGCCATAAGAGAGTTCATGGAGCCGCTCTTACTCATAGACATATCCAGAACTACTCCCTCTAGCGTTTGTGGGGGGTTTCTCATAGCTGAGAAGAAACAGAATATTCAAACAGAGGTTATGATAAACCCTATGCCAGGGTTTTTCCTTTCTTTTTTTATAGTTGTTTTTTCCAGCGGGCTTTGTGCCTCCATCTGCCTGGTGTGCCGTTCCCCAGTCTCGGGATGTTTTCAAATCTGTAGCTTCTTTTATTCAAACAGTCAAAAAATATATATTACATTGTTTTCAAAAATAATAACGATACCTTTAGACTTCATTTATTACTGCTCTATTATTCTTTTTTTTCTTTTTTTTCATTTTGCTATTTGAATGTCGATTAAAAATTTCAAAACTAGGATAGTTCATTCGGCCAGATTTTTTTCCAATCCAATCCAAAACATGAATAACCAGGTTCCGATTACAGGTTCCAAGCCGGATACCGCAAAATTAAACCTAGGTGAACCCAAGCTGAGTATCGGATTTAAAACCCGATACCCAAGTTTTTTAAAAACAGACCAAACATATCAAAATGACACCATTTTGATACTCTTGTCAGGATCTTTCTCTCTCTCTCATGGATTTTTTGTGACATTGGTATGTTGTGGTATTTGTTAGATTTTTGTTTAGCTTAGATTATTTGTTGTTATTATTGTGTTAGTTATGATTGTTGACGAAGGAGTAAGGGTCTGTTGTTTAGCTTAGACTGTACCTAGCTTTTTGGTATGTTTTCTTCACTTTGTTTGTTTTGTTCTCTCTTTGTTGATTTTGGATTTTTTTTTTTTTTGAGAATGTCTAAATTTTTTACGAGTATATTTATGGGTTAGATCTGTGTAGTTCAACAAAGGAAAAATAAATAAACATTTTTTTAAGCACAACTAGAATATCCTATTACCCTTGGCCTCTGCTATATGTTGAAATTAATGGCAGGAGTAGAATCTTGGTCTTATGTTGGAAACTAACCTGGAAACAAACAGCACCAAAAGTCAGCTAATTAATTAATTAAATTCACCTCATCATGAATGATAAGTTATAACCAAACCCACTTTGGCTGTTGATTTTTGGATATCAAACCCAAGTACACAATTTAATTTCTTTTCTTTTTCGTTGACACGAGTAAATAATAATAAAAACCTTTGGTAACTTTAGAGGTGTTGATCCGAGTTCCGACTTGGAAATTCGGATATACCTGGACTAGAACCTGGATTTCAAATCCGAACTGAAACTCGGACCGAATTGGTCCAGGTCAGACCCGGGCCGAAACCAGGATGAATCCGGGTTTTGAAAACCTGAAAATCAAAGTTCCTGGTTACACTGGAATTTTTTTTTTCCATTCATCAGATACATTGAACTCAAAAGTGTTTATGGAAATTTCTCTTAGACTCGGCATGGATGAGTACATACAGAGAATGAAAAAGATAAAGTAAACAAATTTAGACTTTTTTTCCTTCAACTTTCCCAACAACCAAACAAATTCATTAAGTCAATAATACAAATTAAAAAAAAAAAAAAAAGAAACAAGTTTTCAAAAATCACTCGGCCACCAGCAAACTCAAATGGTCAAATTTTTTTTTCCTTCAACTTTCCCAACAATCAAATAGATTTATTAAGTCGATACCCAATACAGATGAAAAAAAAACTTTCCAAAACCCACTCGGCCACCAGCAAACAGATGGTCAAATTTTTTTTTTCCTTCAACTTTTCCAACAACCAAACAAATTCATTAAGTCGATATCCAATACAGATTAAAAAAAAAACAAGTTTCCAAAAACCACTCGGCCACTAGCTAACAAATAGTCAAATTTTTTTTTTTCCTTCAACTTTCCCAAACCAAACAGATGGTCAAAGCATCCATCCACCACCACACAACCTATCTCAACGGTAAATAGTTCACATACCCAATGACCTTGTACTCACACACATAAACATAGTTAGAAGGGGAGAGAGAGAGAGAGAGTGTGTGTGTGTGTGTGTGTGTGCCGAAACAATGACCTAGAGGCAAAGGTTGACGACAACAGATATGTGGCAACAGAGAAGGAGATGCAGCCACAGCAACGACGACAGCAACGGCAACAGCAACGGCGACGGGTCACGATGGCGGCGGCTAGGACCTAGGGTTTCTGCTTCTGCAGCGTAACAAGAAATAGCGAGAGACTAGAGAGAGAGAGACAGGGAGAGAGAGAGAGAGAGAGAGAGAGAGAGAGAGAGAGAAGAGTGAATTAAGGAGGTTACGAGTTTTAAAAAGATCCGGGTATCGGGTTTAAACCTGGTACCCGGATCCCTAACCAGGACTCGGACCGTATTGGTCTGAGTTTTGCAAATTGGATTCCGGATCTGTTTTGATCCGGACTGGAACCCGAAACTGAAATCCGGTTTTTCGGATTTCGGATCGGGCTGGGAAAAAACCTGACCCATATGAACAGTGCTAGGTAACTCCACATAGTGCAGTACCCTGCTTAATTAATTAACAAGAGAATACTTATAAAAAAAATTAATTAGCAAGAGTATCAACAATATGGTTTGCCTCACAGTGCTTATATATATATTTCACAGTGCTAGAATGGGAAGAAATAAAGCATTAGTTTTAGGATGTGATCTTGAGACCAATCTTCAAGGCTCAAGTCAGAAGTTTAGCTCCTACAACCATTTAACAACTCTTCCAATAAAGTTATAAGACCACCATAGTGCATATTTTTCTTTCCAGCTATTAAAAGAAACATATAACAATTTAATCAGATATAAATTGGAGTGAATAAGGTTGCATGCACATGTGTGTGAGGAAAAAATAGCCATATATATATAATATGGTCCAAATCAACAATATTGGATAGAGTTAACGTGCTAATGCCTGATAGAGAGAGTGTGGCAGATTTAGAACCCATATTAACCATTCTTTAGAATCTGTTTTTTTTTTTTTTAGTTTTCACATAAGTATTTTGTTGGACTGATTTTGTGTCATTGTGTACATAGCTAAGGTTTGTGATTTTGTGTGAGTTATTTATGTGACTATATCAAAACATAGCTAAGGTTATTTATTTGTTATGTTTGATTATTTATTATATTTTGTTTTGTGATCTTTATTACTCAATAACAGATAGAAGAAGATTATGTGAGTTGTGATGTTGGTATAACCCATGGGCTTGGTGGTGACTCCTCTTCTATTCCGATGGATGTGGAGGAACATGGAAGTCCTCCAACCCCTTCATCCACATAGACACAACACCTTACCCGTTCCATATCACATTTATCCAAGAAATCTAAAAAAACACATAGTAATCAATTGGTGGTTTGGGAATACTTTACTAAAGTATAACCTATTGACCATGATAACCCAAAAGCTCAGTACAATTATTGCGCTAAGCTATATAGTTGCCACTACAAAAATGACATTTCATCTATGATACACCACCTCCAGAATGCATGTGAAACATATCCTCTTAGAATTAAAGGAGTTGGAAAAAGCAATCATATAGTGTTAAGAGGGATGCGGAAGAAAGAGTATGTAGCCCACAATGTCTAGTGAAGTATGTGACTCACTAAAAAATGAGCAGCACAAAGGCTATCCCAAGTGCAGGAGTATGTCGCATAATAATTAGGAATAAATTCCTAGATCGTCTCCTTAGGGAAAATGCTTAAAAATCAAACTCATGAAAGTAGTGAAAATATTTACTAGTCATGGACTAGATTCATGATTGTTGGTTTTAAGTGGATGATGAAAAGTAAAAGAAATTAAAATACAAGACAGTAACTTAAAATTGCTGGAAATTAAAAGTGCAGGGGAATTAAATAGTAGTAAATTAAAGTGCAAGAAATTAAATGACAGAAAATTAAATTACAGAAATTTAAAGCAGAAATTAAAAGTGCAGAAAATTAAATGACATAAAATTAAATTGCAGGAAATTAAAAATACAGAAAAATAAATGACAGAAATTTAAATGACAATAAATTAAAGTGCAGCAAAATAAATGACATAAATTTAAAGTGCGGAAATTAAAAGTGCAGAAAAATAAAGGACAGTAATTTAAAGTGCATAAAATAAATGACATAAATTAAAATAAAAAAATAAAAAAAAAGTGGAAATTACAGATGAAGGAGAACAGCTCGATAACACAGTTGGTCCATTAGGCTCTCAACTGCATCACCGAACTCCCTCACTTCATCTGCACTTTCTCCTAAACTGAAAATCTACAGACTACTCCTACTGGGCGTCTACATCGGCCACTTTTCTCCTTCTGCTTACAAGCCTTATATAGGCATCAAAAGCCTTTGCATACGTCTGTGCTTAGCTGCCGATATCCCCCACTCATTTTTCACGCCGAAAGCTTCCCTAGCTGTATTCGGCACTGTATTCCGCATGACATTCTTTTCGTCCGTGAGGTCTCCATGTCTTTTATTTCTTCCTCCAGCTGAAACTACAGCATGTGCTTTATTCCACTAAGCAACCCCACCAACCACAATTTTAATTCAAAAGACATCCCAGGAATCATGCCACTAGCCGACCGAACGGCTCTGGTTCCCACAAACTCTCTTCTTTTCTTTGCTTTTCAGCTTGCGTCCTTGAAGTTTTGCCCAGCATGCTGAATCCTGCGTCCAGTAGGTGAAGTGAGAGAGACCGAGAGATAGAGATGGAGGTAATGGCCGAGCTGGTGGCTTCGGAGGAGGAAGTTGCTGCGCTGAAGGAGACTGGGCAGAGGTGCTTGGGGATGATCTGTGATGGAGGTGGTGCGACGAAGGTGCTGTCATTTGCAGCTGTGGCAACCGGCATGGGTAGTGGTGCATGGTGATGCACTGCAGAAGTTTTCATGAATGTGCAGTGGTGCTGCCGGCGTGCGGAGGAGCATGGAGATACAACATGTGGCTGTGGATGAAGGGTGGTAGCGAGGTGGTGGTGTTGCTGTGCTACTGGGTCTCACGGTTGGTGGCTGTCGTGGTGTGGATGGAAGCTTGATGTGCTCTGTTTTGGACCTATGAAAACAGAGGTGGATGGTAGTGCCGTCGAGAGGCCGTGCATGGTGGGCAGTGGCACACGGTGGTCGTTTTCTGGACGTGGAGGAGTTACGGGACTGGTTTGAGACCCACGGTGGCTAGGCACGGTCGTTCTACAGGGTTCACAGCGTCGTGAAGCATGGCTATGCATGTTTTCAGCGTGTTGCCGTGCATGGTGATTGAGAGGTTGAGCTACGGCGGTTGTGCGACCATGGCTGCGTTTATCTCCTCATTTTCTGTCCAGGTGCAGCGACTGGTGAAGCTGATGGCGCTGCCGTGGAGATGCTACGCGCAGTGGTGCACTGCTGAGCTGAAGGTTGAAGAAGGCTCAAAACGGCGTGTAGTTTTGGATCTATGTACAAAACTACATGTCGTTTTGGAGGGGCCTGAAAAACAGAAAAAAAATAAAATAATAAAATAAAAATTAGACAACCAAAAATAAATAATAATCACATAAAATAAAAAATAAAACTAGACAAATAAAATAAAATAAAATAAAATAAGATAAAAAAACTAAAATAAATAAAATTAAACAAGAGATGAAAAATAAAATATTAAAAGTATGTTGTGCATGTGAAGAACTTCTTGCTCAAATAAATCACAAGTTATAAAATTAAGCATAAACTATGCTTTTAATCAATTTAATTCACAACTTGGATTTATGCCTCTTAATCAATTTTTTCATCTAAAACCAATGATAAAATAATAAAACAATTAAAAATATATTAGTTTTGAATGTATAAAATATGCAATAATGCAGCTCAATCAGTATGATACAGAAAAACTTAGTGTGTCAACTGCTAAGCTTTTTATTAATTGTGAATTGCATTTTAAGGTAGTGGAGCACGAAAGGTTTGTTGAGTTTGTGACTGATTTAGAGTCTCAATTTACTTTACCATCTCGAATTACTTTAAAAAGGGATTGTATTAAGTTGTATAACGAAGAGAAGATACAATTAAAGAAATTGTTAGATGGTCAAAGAATCTGTCTGACCATCGATACCTGGACGTCTGATCAAAATATGAATTACATGTGCATTACCATTCATTTTATTGATTGCAATTGGAGATTACATAAAAAAATACTTAAATTTTGTCAAATTCCTGACCATAGGGGCAAAACTATTAGGAGGGTGTTAGACTTGAGATTGCATGAATGAAGTCATAATAAAGTTTTGACCATCACAGTTGACAATGCATGCTCAAATGATGTTGTTGATTACATGAGTAAGAGAATAAAAGACAATGATTGTACTATATTGGATCGTGAATTTCTTCACATGCGGTGTGCTGCCTATATATTGAATCTGATTGTTATGGACGGCTTGAAAGATGTCTATGAATTTGCAACAAAGATTAGGAATGCCGTCAAGTATGTAAAATCTTCGTCGTCAAGATTTGTTAAGTTCAAGGCTATTGCGGCAAAGGAAAAGTTCAGTGGGAGGATGACTTGAGGACGACACGAAGAGGAAATCGCCCTACCTACTAGATGAAACTCCACATATTTGATATTGAATGCCGCTGAAAAACATAAACAAGTGTTTATGGATGAGCAATTCATGAACCCCACTAGTGATGATTGGAAAAATGCATGAATTTTTGTAGAGTTGTTGAAAAATTTTTATGATGTTATATTGAACATTTTTGTTCTTTGTATGTGATGACTAATGTATATTTTGAGCAACTTTGTACAATTGCAGATGCATTAAATGATATATATTTGAGTAATGATATTATCACCAGTACTATGGATATAAATATGACAAGTAAGTATGACAAGTATTGGGGTAGCACAAATAGGTTCAACTTGATGATATATGTTTCTTTTATGCTTGATCCATGATATAAAATGATGGTAATGAAGTTTTGGTTGCAAAAGTACAAAATGTATGAGTTGGCAGATAAGATAGAGGACAATATTAAACTCCTTTTAGGCCGCTTGATTGAGCAGTATAATACATTTCGTGTGGCTAGTGGAGGGAGTTCTAATGTGGGTCAAGAGACGCCAAGCAATACTAATACAAATATTGGCAATGAGCCGGCACCACCTCCAACTAAATTTTGGATCATGTTTACCAAATATCTTGGGGAGCAAGATGTTGTAGAGTTTAGATCGGAGCTAGAGAGGTATTTGTCTAAGGCGTGTGTAAAAGACTAGCCCAGTTTTGATATCTTAGATTGGTGGAGAGTTAATGCCGTCAATTATCCTATATTTGATGAGGTAACATGTGATATGTTAGCCATTCCAATTTCTATTGTTACCTCAAAGTTTGCATTCAGTACCGAATAATGCATATTGGATCCTTTTAGGAGTTCATTGTCTCCAAAAACTGTCGAAACCCTCATTTGCACCAAAAATTGGTTAAGGACCAAACCTGTAGACATCCAAGAGTTGGATGAATACGTAAAGTCAATGGACCTTAATGATAAGCTTGAAACCTAAAATATTTTTTTTAATATCTATCTAACTTAATTTTTAATATTTGTTTAGATGATTATCTAACTTTATCTTCAAGCAAGGCTGCTGTGAGTCTCCCATCCCATTCATGCTGAAAAATTTAGAAGGTAAGAGATTTGTGTATACTTTCTTATTTTGTTGATCTTTCATGATTCTTTAAGCTATTGTGCAATCTGGTCTTATTCCTGGCTTTGGGAAAAAGCTCAGTTCAATACATGTACTTCTGAAATTATCTTGTCATTCCTTTACTTCACACAAGTTCTTTCTTTACAACTAGGTAGATGATTTACTTGTCACTACCGTCAATAGCGTCGGTGCCATCTTTCAATCCATTTATGTCATTCTATCTATGCTCCCATGGATAAGAAGGTATACATTTTATTATCTACTTTTCTTTTTGTTAATTATAGAATTTATTTTAATTGAAGTTATTCGGCTCCATTCCATTTTAAGCTTTAAAAGAACTACAAAATAGTAAATGAGAAGGTGAAAAAAGAAATTTAAACAAAAATTGAAGAAAACATATAAAGTGAGGAAAGTAGTATAGACTTTACATACAATTTAGTGTCTTAATTATTTAAGTATATAATTACAATAGTGAGAAGTTTAAGAATAAGAGATTTTGAGTGTTTATGACGTAGTTTGATTTATAGGATGGGCAAAAATTACTTTGAGTTTATTTCAGCGCAGTTGTCCATGTTGATTCATTTCTGTATGCAAGTACATAATCCATTTATTTTCTGAAACTGTAGTTACAATATTTGCTAAATATAGTAGGTGCTCCTGTAATAATAAAAAAATATAAAGACATAATACATTAAACATTCTACTTCACCTGTTTGTTTGAAGAGATCAACGGGTATACAATTTAATATTTCTTTTGCTATCAATCTGAAGATAACAACCATTATACATTCAGTATCTTCATCTACTTTTAGATAAACTCGTCAACTAAAATTAATGAGAATATTAGTAATTGCGTAATTTTAACAATTACTATGTTATATTTATCAGGTAATGAATGATCATTTAAAATGATCAGATAAAATGATTTACCGTGGTGAGATGCTCATTTTTTTTGCAATTATAGCACACAAAATTTTCGTTGTAGTAATATCCAGTTGCTTTATTACAATTTGTATGGGACATGGAATGGAACTTTAAGGTGAAGGAGATGTTGCCGATCTGAGCTGTGGGAGGCCTCTAGTGTCCCTTGAGATTGAGTACGTGCATCGGTGGCTCACTATGTATCTTAAATTTCAGATGCGGGTGTGAGTTATCTCTTTTATATCAAAGTTTCACTTTCTTCTAAATCCTGCGTACTTTATTTATTTATTTACTTACAAAAGTAAATTTATCAATTATCACTGTCCTCCTCACTGCTAAAAAACATTATCGCTATCACTCGAAAATCAGAGAATTCAATAAAGAAATGAATTGCTATTGATTTTTGTCCCTCCCTCTTTCTTCAATGTCCATGTGCTAAGAAATTGGAAATAAAATTTCATTATTTTTACAGACTTTAATCGGATATTTTAATATGTCAATTTTATTTTAGGGTATTTATTGTATGATTATTTGGTATGATTTTTTTATTTTTTGCAATAAATAATTGTTTAAAGTAGGTGAGATTATGCCGTAGAAATGATAGCTGGATAATCACATAGAATTTAAAAATATATATATATAAATTTATATAATAAGTTAAATTTATTATTTAATAATAAAAAAATAAAAATATATATTTATAAAAATATATATAAATATCTATATATATTTAAGTTAACTATTTCGTTACTTGGTGGGGTTCTATACTTCTATTGTATGAAATTATGAATCATCAAATACAATTAAAAGATATCTATATTCCATTTTTCTTTTTTTTTTAAGAAAAAAAAAAAAGCAAAATCACAATGGTTTCTAACATGTGTTGAAATGAATTAACAGCAAATAATTAATGTGCGCATGCATCGTTTAGGTTGAATTAAAATAAAAGTGAAGAACATAAGATTTGGAGCAGATCTTTCTTCTTTTTTAAAAAATAAAAAATAAAAACGAACATGATTCCAATAGCTCTAGGCCTTGGACTCACCATTCGATAAAATGAGGGGAACCAAAAAAATGAATCTAAAATGAGGGGAACCAAAAAAATGAATCTAATAAAGTAAGAGTAGTGGTACATTCCTAAGGGAAGTAGCTTGAGAACCCACCGAGAAATGTAGAAAAAGTTTTTTAAATCTTTTTTCATTCATCTTTTTTCATATTCTTAAATATGTTTTTGAAAATAAAAAAATCACAATATTACTAAAAAACACTTCCTCAATCACTAAGTAAAAAAAAAAAATTAAATCGGAACACAAATTCGAGACCCACATAAAATATAAAGAGATTCTTTCAAATGTAACTCTTTTTTTTTTTTTAATATTTGATTCCTTATTTTGTATTTTGTTACATGAATTATGGAGAGGAAATTATTCATCATTATAAACCTTTTAAATTAATTTCTCACTTTTGTTATTGATTTTTTATTTAAAAAATATAATATTTAAATGATGTGAAGAAAAAATAGATAAACTGATATATAATATATTGTAAAAATTAATATATAAAATAAATAAATTTTGATAATATATCTTAAAAGATAGAGAAAAATCCATTAAAACTGTAGATTTGATTATTTTATTTGTAAACAGATCAAGATCAAAGCATTTGTATCGTCCAAAGTGTTCAAAGTAAATAAGGTGGGTTGTTGGCATTGGGAGAAGAGAAAGATAGATGCATACACATAGTTAAAGTTGAGAAAAAATATATCTTTGCTTTCTATACTTGTCATGGACAAAATATATATCCACAATAAAATAATGATCTTATGATATATCTTTGCTTTATCTCCTTATCCTTTAAAGTTGAGTAATGTAATGAAATTGTAGCCTTAACCATTATTATACCGAGGATCTATTATTGGTCTGTAAATTATTAAGCAAATCAAGATATAATTAAATAAATAATTTCTTTTTTTATTTATCTTTTTATTGAAAATTTGGTAAATTTAAAATTTAAAAAAAATTTCGAAATTTACTTGCTTTTGTGTATTGGGTACATGAGGCGTTGGATTGCTATATTTAATATATTTATTAAGACACTTTTGGTTTGTCCTTTGTCAGATACTTTAAAGTAACCTACCGAAATAACAAGCATATATGCATGCGTCCCTTTTTCTCCAATGCAACAACCCACCTCATATACTTGAAACGATGCATGATGGACGCTTATCTGTTTGCAAATAAAATAATTGGAGTTTATCAAGATGTCAGTTTTTTTTAATATAAAATCATTGTACTTTAAAACAATTATTAACAAAACCTTTAAACTTCCAAAATCATTAACCATTTACAACAATGAATAAAAGAGAACCAAACATTTGCTCATACAAAGCTAAAACTATTCTTGTTATTACAACTAAACACCATAGAAACTCGGAAGTCCAACTTTTTTTCCCCACTCTTGGCAACAAATAGAGTCCAAGCATGCCCATGATTCTAATCTTGGTGAAAGCCAAAGCTTAAGTCCCAGCTCTGGTAGCACCAAAACTAAGCAGAAATCTCCTATGTCCCAATAAAAATGATAGCTCTATCTCCTACCTTAAGATCCCAAGTCCCATCATCTTACAACAAAATTGAATTAGAAGAAGAGAAATTTTGTTCTTTGTTTCCTTTCCTACACCTTCTTTTACCCATCAACCATACAAAGAAAAACCATATGGTTACGGTAAAAGATCAGGAAAAATAAACTTGGATGTTGTCAAACGACGAGGATTAGGACACCGAACATCCTTGATCCTCATCCTCATCCTCACCTTCTACTTACAGCCGGCCATGACGTCCTTTTTTACCAAATATCTAAGATCTGCACCAACCATGTTTGCAAATACAAAAAAAAAAAAAAAAAATCATTACTCTAGGATGTTTATACCCAATACACAAAAGCAACTGAGATTATGTTTGGAAGATGAGATGAGAATTTTGTGTTTTGTTTTAAAGTTTAAAATATTATTTTTTAGTTTTGAGATTTGAAAAAATTGAATTAGAATTTGAAAAAGTTATATTGGGATTTAAAAAAGTTGAATTATTTATTATATTTTGTATGGGGATTTGAAAAAGTGTAAAGATGAGATGAGATGAAGATGAAAATTTTAAGTAAATCATCTTTTCCAAACATAATCTGAATTTCGGAGTGTTGTTTTTCTTTTTAATTTACCAACTTTTCATAAAGATAAATAAAAAAAAATTAATTTTTTATTTAATTATATCTTGATCTGCTTTAATAATTTGTAGACCAATAATAGATCCTCGGTATAATAATGGTTAAGGCTGCAATTTCATAACATTACTCAACTTTAAAGAATAATGAGATAAAGCAAAGATATATCACATGATCATTATTTTATTGTGGATATATATTTTTTCCATGACAAGTATAGAAAGCAAATAAATATTTTCTCTCAACTTTAACTATGTGCATGAATCTATCTTTCTCTTCTCCCAATGCCAACAACTTACCTCATTTACTTTTGACACTTTGAACAATATACGGATGCCTTGATCTTGATCTGTTTACAAATAAAATAATCAAATCTGTAACTTAATGGAATTTTTTTCTATCTTTTAAGATATATTATCAAAATTTATTTATTTTATATATTAATTTTTACAATATATTATATATCAGTTTATCTATTTTTTCTTCATATAATTTAAATATTATATTTTTTAATAAAAAATCAATAACAAAAGAGAAAAATTTTATTTAAAAGGTTTATAATGATGAATAATTTCCTCTCCATAATTCATGTAACAAAATACAAAATAATGAATCAAATATATATATAAAGTTACATTTGAAAGAATCTCTTTATATTTTTAAAAATATATATATTACAAATGAGTGCTAAACTACACCCTATTTATTATTTTATGAAAAATACTAAACTCACCGAATGTGTGTCTCGAATTTGTGTTCCGATTTTTTTTTTTTTTTTACTTAGTGATTAAAGAGGTGTTTTTTAGTAATGTTGTGAATTTTTTTATTTTCTAAAAAATATTTAAGAATATAAAAAAATGAATAAAAAAATTAAAAAAAAATTAAAAACTTTTTTCTACCTTTCTCAATATTATTCCTAATCACTATAGAATGATGCATGCAGTCTTCTTAATGAATAAGTTCCTAACTTCCTCGGTCAGATTGTTAAAAGTAATTTCAAATTAATTATTGATAAAATTCATTAGTTTTTTTAACTTCTCATAAAAAGATTAAATTTCTTTACACATATATCAACTTATTTATATCTAAATATATCTCAATAAGATTTATAAAACACTATTATTCACATATCAAAAGTCATTTGATATCACCTAACATCCAAATGTAGTACTACCATGCAAATTACATCCACTAATAAAATAAGTTTAATTACGTACTATAAGATAATGGTATCATATATCAATATTGTGGTCCTAGCCCATGCTTTCTACTGTCATTCTTTTCATTATTCAAAGTGGTTAAAAAGTGAAAAATGTTATTGCATGAAAGTCTGATAGTGATATTCAAGTTCTATTAGTGCTCCATTTCCCTTTCCCTACCAATAATATATCATTTTTTTATTATTATTATTAGTGGGTTCTCTTGCACAGCCCCACCACAGACAACACCCAACCCCTCCCAATAATATATCATTTTTTTTTTGTCAGATATTATATATCTTTTTGAAACTTGTTTAAATTTTACCATTTTTAATGTCTTTGTCATTGAAGATCTCAAATCATGAAAATATCCAATATTGCAGAGCTTGGCCGTACATCGAGATTTTCATTTGGACAGACCTATGGCCTGGGGGGAACCCAAAAAAAAAAAAAAAAACTCATGCTCGGCGATGTCTTTTGGCCAGACTAAAATGAAATAAAGAAAAAGAAACAGACACGGACCCACACGAACAAAAGGAAGAAAAAAATATCCAATATCATTTTTTTTCTTTCCAATATCAATATTTGTTTTACACACCTAATGCAAAAGCCCCTAGGGCTTCATCATTTTTTCCCTCTCCCCTACTGCACCGTTGCCCCTTATTTCTTTTCCTTCTTTCTTTTTCTTTCATCTGCCTTCTCTTTCGTCAAGCACTGAGAAAATGGGTAAAATATAAAAACTAAATAGTTGTAAGAACTTTGCCTTACCCATAAAATCAGCAAACACAGTCTTCAGGCCCAGAACACCCACAAAACGTTCACAGACGGGCGGGTACTTCGTCATTGCAAAATTGAGTGCCTTTGCGGCCGACCCATAAGCCGACTTTTTCTGCTTCATGATGATAATCATCAATTCCACACCTTGGATGTTGTCAAACGACGAGGCTTGGGACACACCACCGAACATCCCTCATCCTTATCCTCATCCTCTTTCTCATCCTCACCTCCTCCTTGCAGCCAGCCATGGCGTCCTTCCCTACCAAATATCTAAGATCTACACTAACCACGTCTGCAAATACACATAAAAAAAAAAAATCATTCCTCTAGGATGTTTATACAAAAAAATATGAGCACATACTTCCTAACAGATCTGAAGCAGATCTAGAGAACAGGGCTGAAGTTCCCTAGATCTGCTTCAGAGATGCGACAGATCTAAAGAACTACAGGGCCTAATTGCATGTCGTTGATGGAGACCAATAGATTGACAATTTCTATCACGATTTCCATCCACATGGAGAATAGAACCTTCTCTCCTTCGTCATCGCAAAATATCTCAATACCACATAACAGAGCTCAATTGCAATCCAATGGCCCAAAAGTGTATGATCAGTGATTTGTGGAGGATGACAATGCTTGTGGATAAATGAAAAAGAGAGGGTTATGGCAAATGGAGAAAAAAAATAGAGAGAAGGTTGTCGGCTGTGAGAGAGAGAGAGAGATGATAGAAATGAGAGAGAGGAGATAGATTATCGTTGGTTTAGAAGCAAAAGGAATCCAGGGGCAAAAACGTACAAATACAACTAGGCAGAACAAAAATTTGAGAATAGAAGTAGGAGTAAAATGGGAAGAAAAATTGTTAAACGAAAGTACTGTTCATACTTCATTCGCACTTACATATATATATAGTATATATATAAATATGCATAGATTTATTTGTTCGTGAGTCAATTCCTAGTCATTAACTTACTTGTTCATTAAAGACGAAGTTGGCAATTGATTAAGTAATGGTGTTCATGATTCAGGTGCAAACAGAAAAGTTGGTGGCCATATTGAATGTGGGTTTTCTTGGGTTTTTCTCCTTAATTGTTTCTCCTTTATCTCGTTCAGATTTCTATCCATTGTTATGTAGATTTCATTATCCTCTGATGCAATTAATGTTAATCTGACTAAACCATTGCACAAATCAATATATCAATGTGCCTATGGATTTCTTTGGAAATTATAATAAGTATTCATAGCATATGTGAGCTATATATTGAATGTGGGTTTTTAACTTTTTGTGTACTTTTAATTTCTAATTTCATTATCGTTGTAATTAGGTAACGTTTAAGGATCCCGATTCAGCCAAGAGAGTTTGTCAAACTATTATCCTGTGATTGTTGGAAGCAGAGCTAATTGATATGAAATTTGCTTCTTTTTTGGCAAACAATTTGTTGTGTATTGAAGTTTGATTAAAGCAATATATGTGTTTTGTAATATTCTTAGCAAATTATTTCAAATAATATAATATGTATTGGATTGCATCGTGTTTGTCGCATGTATTTTACATGATGAATATTGATTTTTATTTTTTACATGCATTTAGTTAAGGAGTTAATTAGTTGTTTATAGGCTTATAGCTTTACCTTTTTTTTTTTGAACATAAATTTAGTTTTCCATTTTGATTTATTTTTAGTTTTATAAAAGATAGGCTTTTAGATTAAAAAAAAAAAGAAGCTTTTCAACACTATTTTTGTCTTGAGAGAAATTTAATAATAAATAAGCTTTTGTTAAAAAAATATATATTAATTACTATTACTTATTTATAAATAAAACAAAATCATTACAAACACTATGCAATGATTAGTGGGACCCACATCTATCAAAACTTCAAAAAGTTAAAGCCATCTCATCTTCCAAATCCAAACACACAAAATTTTAAAAAATATCTTATCTCATCTCATATCAACAATCTTATTACTATTTACAAATCATCTCAACTTACTTTATTTCAACTCACTATCCAAATGGGTGTTAGGTAAGCCACCTCACTAATTACTTAAATAATGTAATTAGGTTTTATCGTAGATGTGTTTGGCAAAAACAATTTCTATCAAATCACATTGAATAAAATCTATTTTTTATATTCATATTTTTAATTTTTGAAATTGCCATGGCGCTTGTGCAGTTATGTTGGCCACTACTCTTTATACCTTGTAGAATGTGATAGAAAATTGAATAATTAGATAGGTTTTTAGAATATAATTTTAAATTTTTGAGTTATAATTGTATAAAGTGTTGTAATTTCAAAATTCTATTTGTAGCATCCCGTATTTTAGTGTATTTTAATTGAAGGATTATTTTAATTAAATCAAATATTAGTTCTCTTGTTTTAAAATTATGAGAGTTTTGTTATATTATTTTATTATATTTTTTTAGTTGTGAAAATTATTTTTGATATGCTTTCTTAATATTAATTATTGTTTTACATTTAAATTGATCTTTAATTTAAATTAGTTTGTTTATAGGTTTTAAAATTATTATTTTTGATTAATTTTATTATTATTTTAATTAAGCTATTCACTGCATTTGAATTATTTTATTAAACTTATTGTTTTGAAATCATTTTTGCTAGATCAATCTTGTGACCCAAGTTGTGAGGATTGTACCTCATTTTTTTCCTTCCTTTTTCTTTTTCCCTCTATTTTCTTTCCCTTCTATTTATTTTTCTCATCATTTCTCCCCTGTTCTCCAGCCATGTGCGCGACCCCCCTCTCTTCCCATCTGTTTCTTCCTCCTCCAGTTTGCCCCTCTGTGATCGGCACCGCCCCTCTCATTCTATTCCACACTGGCCGGCGACCATTCTCTTAAATTTTCAGCCATTCTCACGCCGACGTTGACCCACACGCACGGCTTGAAGCCGCAGCCTTCTCTTCACTCCAGGGCCGCCGTTGTGCCACCTCCGGCCACTATCTTTTCACCACATCATCCTCGACCTCGTAGCAATCTAAACCACTCATCCCTATTCCCGATCCGTCACCGGTGAAGCCCAACCAACCCTATTTCCGATTTTTACATTTTGGCCTTAAATCGCCACTCAAGCTGCCACCCACGGCTAACCACCGCTACCATTAGCTTCACCGACATCCCTAAGCCTTTCCCTAGCAATCTCGAGTTTTAGTTTGTCCCCATTCAAAAGTGAGTTTTTGAGACTCACGGCCTAGTGCATTCTGCACTGTTCCGTTGCTGTGCCGCCAACTTTTGCACCTCCGTGATCCTTCAAAAATTATAATAAAGCACTATAAGTATTTTTTCAAATAAATTTTGAGATTTAAATGTATTTTTGCACTAACTCATTTAATGTGAATTGGTTGGATTGGAGGATAAAGTTGTGTGATTGGATTGTGCTGTGTTTTGTTGGTTGTTGGATATTGATGTCGAGTCTTGTACATTGCATGTTTGCGCGCATGTTCACGTTTGTAAATAAAAATTGAGTTTTTGTGTAATTGCATTCATGTTCATGTGTTTATTGAAAATTGGATTGTCATGTGAAAGAAAAGAAAGAGACTGTAGGGATGGTGGTAAGCAGGGATGGTGGTATAGTCTCGCCTGTGATTCCCGCCTACGGTGCACGCAATAGGAATGGTGGTAGAGTCCCGCATGTTATTCCCGCTTACAATGCTCTAATAGGTACTCATTGTGTAGAAAGGAACTATAGAGATGGTGGTAAGCAGGGATGGTGGTAGAGTCCCGCCTATGATTCCCGCCTACAGTGTTTGATAAATGGTTGGATTTTGTGTGAATCATTTTCTGAAAAAATGATGGACTATTATTTTGGGGCCAAAATGAGATTTTGGCATGTGTTGGAAAATATCTACTTTTGAAAAACATCATGTTTTGAGGTTAAAGCGTATTTCATCATATGCATGCATGTTGGTTGCATTAATGCATTGTTATCTCGTTGGTTGTTTGGATTATTACTTACCTGTAGTACCGTTTTATGGTACCATAGATTTTGATGCAGACGAGGACGATGGGCCTTAGGGATAGGCTCTAAGAAGGGACTGGCATGTGGTTGCTTTTGGATTATGGGATTTGCTTCCCTTTTGTTAATGTATTTGGCTTCTTACTTTATTTCATAGATAAGTGTATAACTTTTTTTAAAGACATTTTATTTTGATAATCTGTATTTAAAATTCTGATACTTAGTTGACTTATTTAATTATCCGCTGTGACTTTTATGGTGCTCTTGTTGCACATTGCACACACTTAAGTACTTATCATTAGGATGCGCGATCCGTATTGTCATCATTCCGACGTCACGATTCTCGTGTTTCCGTACTAGGGAGTCGAGGCGTCACACTATTTCTTGCTTTTGTTTAAACTCATTCTATACATTGGACTATTGTACTTTACTTTCTCTTTCCTGATAGCAAACTCTAGTCCCTTGGCTTCTCTTTCCTCGCATATCTAACTTTCCCCCCTTCTCTACCTCTGATTCCCATCTTTCTTTGTCGATTGAAGCTCCATTGTTTTACCATCTGTGGTGTCTTGTTCTTCAATGAAAGACTTGGGTGCCAACCATACAACAACCTATGGTTTAAATGGGGATAGGCATGCAACGTTTGCTAGGATGTACATACGTAAAAGAAATTTAAGCGGTTTGCAACAAAAAAATAATAGTTTAGTCTGAAAACTAAACTATATAGTATTAGAAATCCGAAAGAAACCATTATTTTTGTAAAGGATGTGTTTCACACCACCAACTATACGGATAACATGCAGCAATGAAGAGGTGGCATTGGTCGTCCTGGATATACTCTGATACTTAAGTCAATAACAATATTAGAATAAGGGTATGTAAATTAAAGATGATCTGTTTGTTACCTCTCATGGGTTATTTATAGAGAGACGTGGATGTGGTGTATCCTTCGTGATCCCTTATGAATCGGGGGAAGATATCTTTTGCTTTGTATGCGTTATCTTCCCTAGGATGATTATGTATAACCGTATGTCAGATCTCCAACTCTATGGGAGTTATTTGCCATGTAACCATGGTAACGAGCTTAACTTTGGGTCTGTTTCTTAGTCGTGGGCTTGGGCAGCTAGGGGGATCCAGATATCCCCTCTAGTTACCCCACTAGTGCAGGGGCATGTGGCTTACCTCGTTAGTGCAAGGGCGTGCACTTGTACTTTCCCTTACCTGTTGTGGTCTATGATTATGGGTATGGTCGACTTTGCAGCCCCTTTTTTTTTTCTTTCTTTCTTTCTTTTTTTTTCCCCTTTGAGGGACATGACTTATGTCAACGGTAACCGATCCTGCTAATTAAATGCATTTCAAAAGAAATGACAATTGATGGGGTGTGCAGTGCAATCACCCTTTTGGATTCCGAAGAATCCTCACGATTATCTATCTTGATCCTTCTCGATTCACTGCCTCTTACCTATACTTCCTTTATTTTGCTTTTTCCTTTCCTTCACATATTTCCTTTTCACTTTCAACGTATTTCTTCTCTTTTCGCATTGCCCCTTCTTTCTCCTCGCACATTTCCTTTGTTAGTTTCTCACTCGATACCTTCCTCTTTCTTCAATGGCTGGTCGTGGTTCTACCTGTACCCCTGTACGTTCCTCTAAACCATCTCTGGCAAAGAAGAGCCCCCCTTCGGAATCTTCCCTAGTTCAAACTCCAACCTACTTTGAGAGGTTTTCTTGGTGCACTACTCTTTTCTAGAAAGACTTAGTGAAGCTGAGGAGAACTTATTGCATGCCTGAAGCTTTCTCTTTGTCCCACGAGATGCGTTGATAAAGAAGGGTATACCGACGATGTGACCCTAACAGTGAGTACCTTACGCATGGCCTGCGACTCACTTTCATCTGCCCTATTCATGACGTCCTGGATTTCCTAAAGCTATCCCCCGCCTAACTTCACTCACACGCTTGCCATGTTTTGATGTGTTCCTGCGTGGTCTTTCGCATGGTTATAGAGCCTCTGAGAGATTTTTACCCAGATTTGACGGTGAGGAATTCCTTTTGGTCTACACAGTGAAGCCATTAGCAGGTAACATTTACAGTTTTTGGGTTAGGTTTCAACATTTGGCGGCTTTTGAGCCTTGTTAATCTAATGCCAAACAGTGGCAGAGTAAATTCTTTTTTATTTCTAGTACCAATTGGGAGTACCTTGCTGATGAGATGCACATTCGGGACTATCCCATCCGTGCCAACTGGGGGAGGGTCCTCGACGATAAAAACAAATTTGATAGGGAGCGTTCCCATGTGGACATCATCCTCAATTGGGTGAAAGAAAATGACAAGACCGGTTTGGCGATAGAGTACTTGCTTTCCACTGCCAATATCAACAAGTTCTTGGTGACCCTCTACTAGTCCCATGTTCGGGGTCGCAAACTCAAGCCCGTCTCACCCCTACAACCTCCGACGAAGAGGCATGCTTTCCAGCCTTGGGGAAAAGAAAGGCTTATGAAACTGGAGGCTCTTTGCCCAAAACCCTCGTGATCGAGTTAATGAGGGCAAAGTTGCTGAATCCGCCATGGTGGCGGATGTGGAGACTCTCAAGGTTAGTAGGGAGGCTCTCGGTGTTTCCCTGGAAGAGGAGATGCCCAGAAACTCCCCGGTAAAGGTTTATGCTCCTTTGTTGCTAGGTCTCGATGACCTTATCGGGCTTATGAGGCAAGCCCTTAAGGGCTTGGCGACGGGGGGCCCTACAATTGTTTTAATTGGCGGTGCCCAGACCCATGTTGAAGATGATCGCGGGAGCAAGGGTCTACATCGAGTTCGCTTCTAGTGACTACTTCTGGGGGTGAGACCCAGGTTATAGACCCAGAAAGGGTCTCAATCCCTTCTTCCTGTGCCTCTTCCTTTAGTGGCGAATAAGAGCTCTCCACTCCTTCGGAGGGGGATGGAGCTCCCTTAGAAGATGGTGGGCTTACCCCAGAGACAGGGGCAATGAGAGTTTGGATGGTGCCAACCTTATAGGGCAGGTTGAAGTTCAGTGGGGCGTGTTGAAGATTTATGGGCGCCGATGACTGGTTTGGGGAATTTGAACGTTCCCTCAGCTATCCCTACACTCCCCCGCTCCGGAGATGGTGTTATGGTTGAAGTACCAGGTGGGGTCAAGGAGGCTGGTCCCCGTGTGCTCCTTCTCCCTTAGGTCGATTGTGGATATGTCCAAGCGCTTACGGGACATGCTTTCTCCGGTACCCTTTTTTTCTTTTGCTTAACATACTTACATACTCTTGTGTTGGGGCGTCTTCTTAATCATTTGCTTGTGTAGGGTGTTGATGAGTTGGCATCGTGGATTGTGGGCAAGCACGCCGAACTAAAGTATGAGGTTAAGGAACGGTGAAAGTTTGGGTATTACGTCAAGAAGGAAATGACCAGGCTCAAGCATGAGAAGACTGAAATGGAGTGCTACTTGGAAGTGGTGAACGGACACATCCACCATTTGGAGGCTGATCTTGAGTTCCTCCGAGATGAGGTGTGTGAGCTTCGCGGCGAACTGCTTCGAGCTCAAAACATCCAGGCGTGTGACAGTTTCATCTTACCACAAGCTGAACATGAAGGGGTATCTATTCGGGCCCAAGTGTTAAGGTTGAATGAGGCTTTGGTCACCTCCAAGTAGTCACAGGCGGACGCCAAACGACATTCTCAAAATTCTGCTTAAGCCTTGGTTGCTTTGGAGGAAAAGCATAAGGGACTTGTTGTTGAACTATCGAAGGAAAAAGCGTTGAGGGTGAAGGAACTTAGGCAATTCAATCTCCAATTGTCCGAGTTGAAAGGCGACTGTGAGGGGTTGCGGTCTAGATTTGCTGAGTATAAAAAGGTGTGGGAGGATATTGAACCCGCTCAAGACAACATAGCTCAGAGTTTGTGTTACGTGAGTGATACTGCTAAAGAGCAAAAGCAGCAATTGGGAGAGTTGGGTGCGCAGTTAGCTTTGGCCAATGGGGAGTTGGTCCATCTGCACCATCAGCTGGCGGCCGCGCCGTCTGTCAGAGATTGTGCTTTTGGGTATGGTTACGGGACTGGTATGCTTCGCTTGTAAACTCACCTGTTGGTAACCTTCGCACCAACCTGTCAAAGCTGGACTTGAAGCAGTTTTAATCTAATGAGGTGTCTTGCCAGTTCATGGACACTTTGGGGCGTAAAGAGATGCCTGATGCATTCCCTTGTCCCTTTTCATTAGAATGAGTTTTTCATTTGTTTGTGATGGATGTAGTGCCCCTGTTTTGAGCTTTTTGTGATTTTTGGACGTTGTACCTGAACATGTTATTTTCTTTTGTGTCCCTCGAAGTGTCCTTACCTTTTGTATGTAATTTTTGGGTTTATTCTGAACAATTGCACGACTTTGTTACGCCATGTGGTTTTGCTTTTGCCTTTTGGTAGTTTAGTTCGTTTATCCAGATATCTGTTGTAGGTGACTACTTGTTGAGAAGGCTAGTCAACAACTGGCTATGGGGTCTTCTGGTTCCCACGCCCTTGGGCTTGCCTTGTGAATTGTACTCGAGCCTGATGGGTACCTGTTAGGAAGTTGTGGGCTCTTCTGACCTCCACGCTTTCATTGGTTGCGATGCGAGTGTGCCACTTGATCTTTGGTGGTTAACTGTTGAGGGGGTCGTGGGGTCTTTTGACCTCCACGTCCTTTTTAGTTGTGCCGTGAGTATGTAACTCTATCTTTGGTGGTTGACTGTTGAGGGGGTCATGGGGTTTTTTGATCTCTACACCCGTTTTGATTACACCGTAAGTTTGTAAATCGACCTTTTGTGGCTAACTGTTGAGGGGGTCGTGGGGTTTTTTGACCTCCATGCCCGTTTTGGTTGCACCGAGAGTATGTAACTTGACCTTTAGTGACTAACTGTTGAGAGGGTCGTGGGGTCTTTTAACCTCCACGCCCATTTTGGTTGCACCGCGAGTGTGTAAGTTGTTCTTTTTTCGTGGCTAACTGTTTAGAGGGTTGTGGAGTCTTTTGACTTCCACGTCCGTTTTGGTTGCACCGCAAGTATGTAACTCGACCTTTGGTGGTTAACTGTTGAAATGGTCGTGGGGTCTTTTGACCTCCAGCCCGTTTTGGTTGTATCGCGAGTATGTAACTAGACTTTTGGTGACTGACTATTGAGAGGGTCATGGGATCTTTTGACCTCCACGCCCGTTTTGGTTGCACCTTGAATATGTAACTCGACTTTTGGTGGCTGACTGTTGAGAGGGTCGTGGGATTTTTTGACCTCCACGCCCGTTTTGGCTGTACCATGAATATGTAACTCGACCTTTGGTGGCTAACTGTAGAGAGGGTTGTAGAGTTTTTTGACCTCCAAGCCCATTTTGGCTGCACCACGAGTATGTAACTTGACATTTGGTAGCTAACTGTTGAGAGGGTTGTAGGGTCTTTTGACCTCCAAGCCCGTTTTGGTTGCACCGCGAGTATATAACTCGACCTTTGGTGGCTAACTGTTGAGAGGGTCGTGGGGTCTTTTGACCTTCGCGCCCGTTTTGTTAAGAGCTAAATGCTTACCTGTTTTTATTGCCTTGAGTTCCATCAAAATACACATTTAGAAAAATAAAATTGTTTTTAAAATAAATACATAAAAATAAGCTTTCTAAGGGTAGAACCTTTTTAGGTGTTCGGCATTCCACGGGTGTTGTAGCTTCTTTCCCTTGCTGGCGGCCACTACATAGGGCCCTTCCCCCCACCATGGGCCAAACTTGCCTTCATCTTGGGTCGCCGAAGACCTTGAATGTTCTGGGTTTAACACTTTTGTTGAAGTATTGCTCAGCTTTTTTCTTGTAAAGGGGACCTCTGCATCCTCTCTTATTTCTTCGAGTAGGTCTAGCTGTTCGCCGAGAGCCTGGTCGTTCTCTGCTTGGTCAAAGTGGCTAGTCTGGTTGGGTAGGCCAACCTCCATGAGGGCAAGTGCTTCACTTCCGAACGTCAAAGTAAAAGGCATCTCCCTTGTTGGGGTTTTCGCCGAAGTTCTGTAGGCGCATAAGACCCCTGGAATCTCTTCTGCCCACTCGCCTTTCCAGTCGCCCAACTTTTTTCTCAAGATCCCGAGTAAGGATTTGTTTGTCGATTCTACTTGCCCGTTTGCCTGAGAATGCCCGGGCGATGAGTACCTTACTTTTATCCCGAGTTCATGGCACCACACCCTGTAATGCTCCAAATCGAACTGCCTCTTGCTGTCAGAGATTATAGTGTTGGGGATTCCAAATCCACACATGACGCTTTTCCATAAGAACCCGGTGACAACTTTGGGGAGGTGATGGAGGATAATTTTTCTGGTGGGCAGTGTGGGACGAGGGCATACGCTTGGCACTGAGTGCATCTCCAGGCGAACTGCTTGGCATCCCTGAGGGAATTAAGCCAATAGTACGCTGTCCTTAAGGCTTTCCTTGCTAAGGCCTTCCCACCCGAATGGTTACCGCATACGCCCTCATGTATTTCTGCAAGGACATACTACGCTTCTTCGGGTATACTGCACTTCTTCGGGTGAGATGCACCTTAGTAAGACACCGCTAATTTTAACGAATCATGCCACTTCCTCGCTGCCTCCTTTCCTTCAGGAGCTTCCCTGTCTCTAGGTAGTTTTCTATCTCGATAGCCCATTCTAGCATCTCAACCCACCTGTGTTACTGTGATCCCGAAGGCTGGTACCTTAATCAGCCTCCTTTGTACCTCCCATGGTAATTCTGCGTCGTCTTTTGCTAACGCCACCCTTACTAATCTGTTTGCCACTGAGTTGTCTACCCTTGAATTTGTACTATAGAGAAGTACTCGAACTAGTCGTAGAGTGCAAGTACTTGCTCGAGATACTTTTTCAGCTTCTCCCATTTGGTAGCGTAGGCCCTCGTTACCTGGTTGACCACTATATGAGAATCAACTTTCACCTCGACTTGTTTGGCGCCAAGCGCCTAGAGCCTGGGCGGCGGATAATCCTGCTATTAAGGCCTCATACTCTGCCTCATTGTTGGTCGTTCTGAAGGTGAGTGTTGCCATATAGTAGTGCTCTAGGCCTGCTTATGTGATAATATGGATCCCAATGTCTCCCTTTACTCTATAGGCGGACCCATTGACAAAGACTGTCCAGGGTTGGCCTAGGGGTGGCTACGATTTCTGCTGGGAAACCATTGAATTCAACCACAAAATCTATGAGGGCTTGGCCCTTAATTGTGCTTATAAGGGCATAGCTGATTTCGAACTCACTGAGTTCTATTGACCAAGCGACCAGTCGCCTTGAGGAGTCCGGTTTCTCTAGAACTCTCTTGAGAGGATTTTCTGTCATTATCTTTATTGGGTGAGCCTGGAAGTGTGGTTGCAGCCTTTTGGCAGCTACTACTAGCGCAAACGCCAGAATTTCCATTCACGGGTATCTGACTTCTGCACCCCTTAGGGTGCGACTCGTGTAGTAGATTGGCGCTTGATTTCCTTCTTCTTTCTTTACTAGTACGGTAGACACGGCTTGGGGGGATACCTCTAAGTACACATACAAGGTGTCTCCTTGATTAGGTTGCTTCAATAGAGGTGGATTGGTCAAGTATTACTTCAGTTCTTGGAATGCTTGGTTATACTCCTCATTCAAAGGGTGTACTTTCCTTAAAACTCAGAAAAAGGGGAGGTATTTGTCCTTGGACCTCGACACAAACTTGTTCAAGGCTGCCACCTTTCATGCTAATCGTTGGGCGTTGTTGATCAACATCATCCTTAGATCCACCGAGAGGTTGATCTACGGTACCTTAAACTTAGATGATAGCGAAACCGCCATGACCTCCTCTTTGTAAGGGAGGTCCGTACGTGTAAGGAGGTGCTCCACGGAAAGGAACCACCCATCCTCTTCGCCATCTCCTCATACTTGTTCTCCAAACTACGTAGCTCATCGTACATTTTTTTTCCATCTCTTCGCTATTGACCCCTTTTGCATTATGTGCATCTCCTTCAGCTTGCCTGTTTTGGGCTAGGGGTTTATCTTTCTGTCGCTTTAACTCCTTGTTCTCTTTTTGCAGTTGTTCAACAACCACCATCACTTGCTTTAGCCTTTCTTCCGTTTCCGCTAACCTCACCTCTACTTCTGTCATGCTTGTTTCTGGATTTCGGTTTAAGTGGGATCGCGTGACCATTGGCATGTAAAAATCACGTTTAACATCTGTAAGAAGAATCCCATAGTTGACACCACTATAAAGGACGTGTTTTACACCACCAACTGCACGGATAACCTGCAGTAATGAAGAGGTGGCGCTGGTTGCCCTAGGTAGACTCTGATACTTAAGTCAGTAACAATATGAGAATAAGGGCATTTAAAATAAAGATGATCTATTTGTTACCACTCATGGGTTATTTATAGAGGGACATAGACGTGGTGTATCCTTCGTGATCCTTTATGAATAGGGGGAATATATCTTTTGCTTTGCAAACGTTATCTTTCCTAGGATGATCATGTATAAACGTAGGCCAGATCTCCAACTCTATGGGAGTTATCTGCCACGTAGCCACGGTGACGGGCTTAACTTTGGGTCTACTTCTTAGTCGTGAGCCTGGGCAGCTTGGGGGATCCAGATATCCCCTCCAATTTCTCATAATATCTCGATATCCACAATGTCACATCATTCCTTAAATATTTTACACATAGCCAATTGTTCAATTATATCTCCAAAATAAGGTTGACTTAACGCATAAGGTCGCCTACTTAGCAATTACAAATATAATTTCCACAACCGACCAATCCTACAATAAGAAACGGGCTACTCGCTACTGCTTAGGTTGGGTTGACTCTCCCTCCTTAGGTATTATTCCTGGATCTACCCTTACATCAAAGTCTATAGTTTTGTTATCGAAACTATAGTCAGGTTTGGCAATTATGACAACACCGCTAACAAGAAACAATGCTCGAGAATGCAATGAATAGTTTTATGTAGCTAAAACAATGGTGAATGCATGTATTACAACAAAAATGACTACTTGTTAGCTAAAAATGACCGTTTGCTAAAAGTGACAGTTTGATAAAAATAACTGTTAGATATGTAATTGTTAAATAAAACAAAAAATATAATGATTTCAAGAATATGATTATTGGATAAATAAACTAAAAAAGTAACAAATAAATAATCAAAAAAATTATTTTAGTAGCTTAACCGAATTTATAACTAATCTAATATAGTATGCATAAGTTTAACTAAAATCTTACTAAAAATAAAGACACGCCAATGCCAATGTTCAACCCAAAATGTTCGAATGGACAGATAACAATCAAATGCACTTTTATTTTATTTTCTTCGTTTTAGCTAGGATTACTCGTTTGGCTGAGTTTGAATTCGCATATCTAGATTCAGGATTTGGTACCCATCTTATTCGGGCCAGATATGGTCACTTGATATCGGGTTATATTGTGACACCCCAACTCTTGCTTGGGATTGACAGAGATCAAAGGGTTGGGACATACAACACTTGAGTACATAATCCCGTACATGATAGATAATATGCAACGCTCATAATATACTCTAACAGTATGAAGTAATAACAGCGAACTAAATAATTCAGATGAACAATTGTACACGAAGAACTAATATCCCAAGCTTAATAATAACCTTAAAACATAGCAAACTTGTTCAAACATCCAACAAGTACAACATACAAACCGAAAAACACAACATATTGTATTGGAGCAGTACAGTCCTCAGTTACAAATTTAAACCATCACGTTGCCTCCATAATACAAACTTAGCATAATTAAACAGAATATAACACAAAATATCATCAACAACAGAAAACTCCCAACATAGCCAAAACTCTTGATAAGTGTGATTTTTATGTGATTTTTATTACTCTTTTATTTATGAAAAGTGTCAGTTTTCCTTCAATACTATTGAATTTATTTTATTTATATATATTTTTCTTTATTTTCCTGAATTTGAAGAAATGAGAAGATTTAGGACGAAAAGAGAGCATTTTGATACAAAAAAAGAGACTACGGATTCAGATTGACGAGAGGCAATGAGATTTGAAGAGAGCTAAGGAGATTTAGGCAAGGAGAATCAATGACGATCATAATTGGCAACAAGAGTCAGGCGATGAGCGAGATATTTTACCTCCTAGGTGAAAAGACTTGGTGACAAGGCTTTGGGTGACTAGATTGGGCGACCAGTCTAATCGACTAACTTAAAAGACCAACCTAAACGACATTATGGAAAACAACTAGCAAAGAGTTTGAAAGTAATTTTGATCAAGAAA
>QEOT01004984.1:160741-206220 GCA_003123785.1 Pterocarya stenoptera
ATGGCTGCGGAGATATAATTATGAGAGGGAAGAAGGTGATGATTGATACTAAGTAAGTATATGGGAGTATAAGGAGGGGTTGGTGCTCTAATGAAGTCAGGGGGGGCATATGGAGTGGAGCTATGGAAGCATATCTAGAAAGGTTGGAGGTCTTTCTCTAGCCACACTAGGCTGTGTATGGGAGATGGAAATAGAATCAGTTTTTGGCAATGTTTGGGTTGGAGATATGGCTCTTAAGGATGCTTATCCCTATATTTTCAGGATTGCACAGGAACAAGATGCTTTGGTGGCTGACTCGAGGGAAATTAGTAATGGTTCATAGTAGTGGAATGTCAGTTTCATTAGGGAGGCTCATGATTGGGGAAGTAGGTGTCCTTGTTGAGTTCTTTAACTTGCTATACACCATTGGACCTGTTGATACGGTGGTGGATAAGTTGGTGTGGCTGCCTTCCAGCAAAGGAAAATTTTCTGTACACTCTTTCTATGAGGCTTTTACTACTCAAGCTACTAATAACTTTCCTTGGAAGAGCATTTCGCGGAGTAAAGAACCTCCTAAGGCTGCTTTTTTTGTTTGGACAACATCCCTAGGGAAGATTCTGACCATTGACAATCTAAGGAAACGTGGGCTTATCCTCATTGACTGGTGTTGTATGTGCAGAAATAGTGGTGAAACAGTAGATCATTATTCTACATTGTGAGTTTGCAAGGGCCCATATGGAATTACTCTTTCAACAACATGAGTTATGCCGGGGAGGGTGGTTGATCTACTAGCTAGTTGGAGAGGGATCACGGGGATACTACAGTTTGCAGCTGTGTGGAAGATCGCTCCCATTTGTCTACTTTGGTGCATCTGGAGTGAAATAAATGACCGAAATTTCGAGGATCATGAGCGCTCCTTCGAAGAGTTTTGAGAGTTTTTTCCATAAGACTTTATTTATCTGGGCCATTGTTATAGACTTAAATGGTCTCAACTTCCATGATTTCCTTGTAACCGTTTCTAGTTCCTGACTAGGTGTAATCACATGTATACTTCCTGTGTACTTGGGCTATGCCTATTTCTATATAATAGAATACCTTCGTACTTATAAACAAAGAAAGTCACTCAAGCAAGCTCCATTAAGTACACAAGAGGATGCCCAAAGGAATAAAGTATGGAAGAAAAAACTTCTTAGTTCATCCGGAGAATGCTCTTTGTTTTCAAAGCTTTGACCATTCCTTTCAATCCATAAGCACCACATGATACATAGAGGAATCATTCTCCATACATCCTGAATATGTGAATTGGCCCTATATCTTTGCCAACATGCAAACAAATCAACCACCCTCTTGGGCATTACCCAGTCTATAAACGATCACCCATAACATTCTTGCCAATGAAGTAAAAGATGATTCACTAATTCCCCACTCTTTTTATGCATATAACACCAATCCATTATGACAAGACCCCTCTTTCTCAAATTATCCAACGTTAAAACTTTTCCGAGAGATGATGTCCATCCAAAGGAAGCAATCTTAGGTGGCATCTTACATTTCCAGATAGGCTTCCAAGGGAACGAAATATGATTTTGGCTTGACAAAGCCTTATACAATGATCGTATAGAAAACTTCGATTCCTTGCCTTCATCCACAACATCCTGTCCACCTCATAATTACCACAATGCAAGGAATACAATAAACTGTGAAAATCAGAAATAGTTCCAATATCTCAATTGTGAACAGCTCTACTGAAATGAACATTCCACAAAGGGGATCCACTAGAACAATCCAGCAACTCAGACGCTGAAGCCTCCTGATTAAGAGCCAACCAAAAGAGAGAGGGAAATGTGTTCTTAAGGGCTGAGTCACTACACCATAAGTCATGTCGAAAGCTGACCCTCTCACCATCACCAACCTCGAAAAAAATAAACCAAACAAAATCCTCCCATCCATTTCTAGTATTCTTATACAAACCATTTCCATACACACTCCTCACTTGATTAGATACACACTTCTCACTTCATTAGAACACCAACACTCTCGCAAACTCCCACACTTCAACTCAATAATAGTCTTCTATAAAGACTCTCCTTCTTGACGATACCTTCATAACCACTTCCCAAGAAGTGCCTTATTAAAAATCCTCAAATTACGAATTCCCAACGCTCCACTAGAAATTGTTGTACATACCTTATTCCACTTGACCAAGTGGAACTAAGTCTCCTCTCCAATTCCTCCCCACAAGAAGGCTCAGAAAATTTGCTCAATTCGATTAGCCACACTTGTTGGCAATGGAAAAAGAGATAAAAAATATGTGGGAATGTCAGATAGGGAACTCTTAATAAGAGTGGTTCTTCCCCCTTTCGACAGGTACAACTTTTTACATCCAGCCAATCTCCTCTCTATTTTCTCCACAACTCCATCCCATATAGCCTTAGCCTTGAAGGAGGCCCCCCTCAAGTGGAAGGCCCAAGTATTTCATTGGAAATGAGGCAACCTTACAGCCCAAAATACTTTCCAACCTTCTAATATTCCAAACATCACCCACCGGCACCATCTCGGACCTCCCAAGGTTCACCTTAAGACTGGAAACAGCTTCAAAACAAATCAATAGAGCCTTCATTGTATGAATGTGGTCTGGTTCCATATCGCAAAATAAAGTGTCATTTGCGAAAGAAGATGGGAAACATTAATAAAACCGTTGTTAATGCTTCCCATTGAGAACCCGATAGAAAACCGAAGCCAACTGTAGCTTCCAACATATGACTAAGCGCATCCATAACAATCAGAAAAAGAAAAGGGGAGACCTAGCCCCTTTGTCTCAAGCCACACGAGCTGTCAAAAAAACCAGCAGGGGATCCATTTACCAAAACAGAGAACCGAACAATAGTTACACAATGTTTTATCCACATACGTCATCTTTCCCCAAAACCACATCTCTGAAGTAAATGGAAAAACAAATCCTAATTTACATGGTCCAAGGCTTTTTTCCATATCTAGCTTACGTTAAAAACCCCCAGGGGTTAAATCAAGTGATAAAGGCCTTGGGTTTGACGTATGCTCCCCCCAGGTCTAAGATTCAAATCCCCTTGGGTGCAAATAGTTTCTAGGGGCCATCGGACTGTGAGATTTTCCCCTTTAATTACCCGAGGTGCACTTGTGGGGCTTGTGCCACCCCGAGATTAGTTGGGATGTGTTCCTGGACACCCAGTGCCAATGAAAAAAAATACATTAAATACTTGGCATTCCCATTCTCAATCTATTCTCCAAGCATTCATTTGCAATAAGAATTGAATCAAGGATTTGATGCCCCTTAAAAAAAGTAGGGTTGGGCCCCCCGCCGTCCATTGCCCGTGTTGAGGACCACGGTCAAGTCCCTAAACACTATGTTCTCTACGTTTAGGATCTCCTTGTGATGACCGAATGCCTGTTCCTCTCTTGCTTGATTCTCAAACAATGGTGACAAAGGTGGCAATTTGGACAAGGTGAGGTTAAGTGTTTAGGCTTAGATGAAGTGTATGGAGTGATAGAAAAATGGCTAAGTGTTTGGGCTCCAATGGATGAAGGTGCACGACAATAGTGGCAACTAGGGTTGGCACCACATTGGTGACTTGGTTTAGGGCTTGGATGATGTGTTTAGGGTTTAGGAGATGGAAGATAGGTTTAGGGTTTGGATGGTGGGTGGCTAGGGCTTGGCCGAATGGAAGTGAGAGTTTTTAGGAAGTTTCCTAAAAACTTGGGATTTGATTTTGAATGGGATGATGGCCAGCCAAGTGGGTTGATTGAGTCAATTAGGATTTCCAAGTATGGAAACACTAATATGGAAGGAGTGGTGGTCTGCTAAGGCAAATTCAAATAAGGCAAGAGTGCTGAAATTTGAATTCAAATCCAAATGGAAGGTGGGTTTCGGCTAGGGCAACAATGATGATGGAAAGCAATTATGGAAAGTTGACAAACACTATGTTGGTTGACTTTTATGGATTGGATGGATTGGAGGAGCAAAAATTTGATGAACAACAAGAACACAATGAAGAACACTCGAGAACAAAGTATGAATTCTTAAGAACTTGAATGAACAAAATAAAGTAATTCAACAAATGATTCACGAATTGCACAAGTGTTGAATAAACCTCATATATTGATAAATAATCAAGAACAAAGATAAACAACTTGGATTCACGAATTGCACCAAGTTGAAATACAAGATAAATGAATTACTCAAATTCAATGAATTGCATGGAGTAATCCTCTCTTTGGAATTCAATGAATTGTACCAAAAAAGTCTAAGTGTCTAGCACCGAATATGATCTCTCAACAATAGTCCTTACTCTAATCAATTTGCCAAAAGATTCTAAAGCAAATGAAAGTTGTCCTATTTATAAGTAAAACAATTTGGAAACCCCCAATAGGTCCCTTTGAAAGAATGGAAATAAAATAAATAAAATAAATAAATAAATAAATTAAGATAGTGGCATGGACCACATGGCCGTGGCATGCATGAGCCAATGGTTCGGCTAAGGTGGTGCATAGTGGTCCTCGGTCTGATCCATGGTTAGGTGGCATGGTATGGCTAGCTGTGGTGCATGGCATGGTGCCATGCAAGGGCCGGCTAGTGGGCATGGCATGGTGCCATGTTCGGTCTGTTGATGGTTAGCCATGTGTGCTTGCTGCATGGCATGGGCTGGAGCCATGTGTTGGATGGCATGCCTAGTGGGCATGCCATTGACCTGCTTGGCAAGGCACGGGCTGGGGCCGTGCGCTGGATGGCATGCCACTGGCCTGCTGTGCATGGCATGTGCTGGGGCTATGAACTGGATGGCATGCCTGGAAGGCATGCCACTAACCTCGCTGGCGTGCGGCATGGGGACCATGCGGCTAGGCGCATGGCTGGGAACTGGGGCATGGGCGCACACATGGGCGTGTGCATGGGTGCTGGGGGCCTGGGCGTGCCCCTGGTGGGCGTGCGCATGGCTGTGCGCCTGGGCGTGCTCATGGCCATGCGGCCAGTGTGCGGGCGTAGGGCCACGCGGCTTGTGTGCGTGCACAGTGCCATGCCGCGCATGGGCATGCGCATTCCTGGCCGTGCGCTGGGCTACGCATGGCCACTAACCTCATTGGGCCTGTGGCTTGGCGAGTGCATGTGCGTGCGCATGGCCTGCATGCTGGGTGCCCCGTGAGTGTTAAGGCACGGGCCAAGGCATGCATGTGGCCGGTCCATGGGTATGCTGGGTGCCCCGTGTGTGACAAGACACAGGCCAAGGCATGCTTGTGGCATGGTCAAGGGCATGTCCCGGACATGGCTAGAACGTGTGCGGCAACTTCAGAGGCAATTTTAGGTGGGGGTCTAACCCCCTGCCCCGCCTCGGCGGCGCGGGCAGGGCCCCCCCGCCTTGCAGGGGAAACAAGGGCGGGGTATATACATCTATATACATATATCTATAAAAAAAAATTCGTTACCAAAACGATGGTAACAAAATCATTTTTTTTTAACTAATGCCAAAATGGCGTTGTTTTTTTTTTTTTTTTGGGGGGGGGGGTTTTAAGTTTAGGGCCCCCAAGATGGTTCTCTTCTCTATTTCTCTCTCTCTCCCCTTTCCACTCTACGCCCTGCGCCGCTGCCCTCTCCCTCTCACAGACGCCACGGTGGCGCGGCTCGCTTCTGCATCTTCTCTCTTCCCCCCTCTCTCTCTTTCCTCTCTGGTGGTGTGGCGAGAATCCGACGATGTTTAGTTTTTTTTCTTCTTTTTTTCTTTCCTTTGATATGAGTCTTTGACACATGTAATTTGTTTTGGTTTTCTCTTTTTTGCTAGTTTTGGTTTTTGATGTGAATGTGTTGTGGATTTGAGATGGTTTTGTAACTTTGTTCGTTGTTGAGATGGTTTTGGAACTTTGTGTGAATTTTATCGTGTTTTTTCAGCTAGGACAGCCGTGGGTGGCAGTGGACGGGGAGGACGGATGAGGGGTCCGGCCCCGCCCCCGAGGTGCGGGAAGGGGTAGCACCCCTATAAAAAGAATTTTGAGGATTCGAAATGATCTTCTCCATAAACGTACTCATATAGTTAACAAGTACTTTGGAGATAATCTTGCATACCTATAAGGCTAATAGGACAAAAATCCTTGACATCTGTTGCCCCCACCCTTCTAGGAATGAGTGCTAGGACAGTCGTATCGAGACATTTCTCAAACTTTTTTTAGGCAAAGAACTCATGAAAAACGCTCATAATGTCTCCCTTTAAAAGATCCTAACATTCTTGAAAAAATGCCATAGAGAAACCATTTGGCCCGGGGGCTTTGTCTCTTGCCATCCCTTTAACCACAAGGTGCACCTCCTCCTCCTCAAACGGTCTCTCCAACCAATTTGCACTTGGAATATGAATAGAGTCAAAGCTAGTCCATCAAGTTTTGGCCTCCACAAGTGCTGTTCTGATGAAATTGTTTCATAATAATGAACCACAAGGTTCTTCATATCAGCTTGATCATCAATAACACCACCATTTGAGTGGAGCATCTCAATAGGATTGTTCCTATGATGAGAATTGGCTACCAGATGAAAATACTTTGTGCATTGATCACCTTCATTCAACCACTGCTTGAGATTTCTGCCTCCATGAAATCTCCTCCAACAAAATCACCTTGTCAAGATCGGCTGTCACTGAATTTTTTCTTCTCATCTCCTCCTTCGATAAAACCCCAATCTCGGCCCTCCCATCTAACCTATGCAACTCCTCAAAGAGATGCTTCCTTTGACTATCGACATTCCCAAAAACTTCCACATTCCACTTCTTCATATCATTCTTTAAAGCTTTAAGCTTATTAGCCTAATATAGAACTCAGGGTACCAATAAACTGGTAAGAAGACCACCATTGTCTCACCATATCCATAAAATCTTCAGCTTTTAACCACATATTTTCAAACTTGAAATACCTACGACCCCTATGAATACCCCCACAATCCAAAATGATAGGAAAATGATTTAAATAAATCCTATGCATTCTTTTTTGGCAACACCCTGAAAAAGAACCAAGAAGGGGAAACTAGAAATCTGTCCAAGCTCGACTGAATGCGGTTGTTGGACCACGTGAAAGCACCTCCCCACCAAAGGCAAGTCCAATAATTCCCAATAAAAAATTAAGTCAGAAAACTCTTCCTTATCCGGACTTATCACGCATATATATCTTATTCATCACCATTGAATTCTTTAACTAGTTTGGGAATTCTACTTATAAATAAAAAAAAAATCTTTAACTAGTTTGGGAATTAAGTGCCTCTATAATCTTTGTGGCATATGCAAAATATGTTTTTTTTCACTTCTTCGCTTAAATTTGGTAAATATCTGCAACTTAAATTTTTTATTTGACTTTATCATCTAGCAAACTTGGTCAATGTATTGGCCTTCACCGTAATTGATATGCCATTCAGAATAATGTATGGGTTTTGGAAGAGGTTTTTGCAGTGCTAACTTTGTCATCAAAATCCTTTGTTTTTGTTTTTAAGCAATTTCTGCAGTGATTATAAAATATACAAGGAATAAAAAAAAGTTCTTGAGCAATTTCAAACATTTAAAATGCCTGTTATGTTTGCAAACCTTTTACATCTTGGCTTGGAACCTACGCTTGAAACAAAAGTTTGGAGCTCATGGGATTTTGAATTGCTTAAAAAGAAAGAACACAAAGAAAAGGAGAGAGCACAGAAGCAATGAGAAATCATAATTAAGGAACATATGGCCAAATAATGATATTCTTTGCAAATGCTCAATTAGAACTCTCGAAAACATAGAAGAAGCTTTGTTAGGCTTAGATGACTCTTCATGTTATATAATAGTAAAGTATTTGAGCACTATGCTCACTTGCGGCCCTAAATTTTGAATTTAAACAAATTTAAAAACCGTAACGTCGTCAGAATTTATACCCTAGATCCTCATTTCGGAGCAATCAATTTCATTTCAGCTGATGGCTTTGCGTATCTAAGGTAGATTTCTATATTTATGTCTATATATATATGCTTACATTCATACATACATACCTATACATGCTCACACATACTGACATACATAGAAAGGAGATCCATTTGGCTCCTGTACTTGAGCTTGGCGATGAAAAGTTATTGTTTGATTCCTTTCAGGGATGAATATAGTAGTCACCTTAGTAATACACCGAACTGAATTTTTATTTATCGGGCTTCTCAATATACAAAAATGATTTGAATGAAAGTGTTTGCTTTTTATGTTTTTTTTTGTCATATCTGCTTTTGCACGAGGCATGCAGTGAGATTATTGAGGATCATTGATTAAGACTGTAAGAAATTCTAATTTCATTTCTATTTGAGATGTAGGTTGATTCATATGCTTATCTGCCTCCTAGTTTTCAACATTCAGTTAAGTGTGATGCATCTGCTACACTTGTGGTCTTTGAGCGAAGGTATGCGTCGATGTCTTATAATTGACTGGATACTTTGTCATTCGTCCAGATGTTTTATCTTAAGGGCATATGAGTTTGCTCTAAAGTACACTTACATGGCATAGATACTACTGAGAACCTTTTTTTATCAGTTAATGTTGCTCTGTTGTTGAAACATCATTTCCATAAACTATTTTTGTGTTTAATTATCAAATTTCATTTTTGCCATTAGGTATGCATCTCTGGAAAATTATGTTGCTGAGCCAATCATCAGTTCAACAGAAAAGCAGCCCCTCCTTGAAACTCCAGGAGAAGTAAGCTTTGCATTTTGTTATAAGCAGTTAATATTCTAGAAAGATTGGAAGTCTCTGTTTTTCTGTATATCCGTATTTTCTATTGACTAAAAAAAGTACTTATTGCAAAGCTGTTATTGGTTTTGTCGGAGAAATTCCTTGATGCATATTGACAAGGAACAAGTCTCAACTATATCTTCTACTCTTTTCTTGCTCCTTGCATTTCTACATTACAGCAAATACTCTCTTGTATATGATCATTGTATAAGATGATTGTTTAATCACCATTGGCCCAAAAGCTTGAGTTGATGGAAATAGGTGCATTCTATTATTTAATTTATATTTTGATGCGGCTTCATGTGTGGGCTAGACTCCCCCTTAATAAGTGGACCCATCAAATGGAATGTTTTAATTGACACAGGAATAAAATGTGGAGTCAATGTACAAATTCTGGATCTCTGGTTCTAATAACATGATAAATCACCAATTTTCCTAAAAGAATTATTAATCTATTATATTCTAACCTTGATTTCTGGAATCTTTTTGTTATTATTTTACTTTCTAAAGGCTCGTACTTAGGATTGATAGGTTTGATCAACGTTATAAAATTTGGGAGTAACTTTTTCTTACCTGATATCAGGTGTTTGAACTTAGGAAGCTTCTTCCCGCATCGCTCGCATATGACTTCAATATCCATGTAAGCTCAGGCCAATCATGGTTTTATTGGATGTGGCTTGGTACTTTTCAGAATCGTAACATTTATACACCTTTGACTGCAGATTATGGATTTTCAACCTGGAGAGTTTCTTAATGTGAAGGTATTCTTCTCTTTCTTGCTGCTGGAGCCCGTTTTAAATGGAATTTCTATATATCGGTGGTCAGTTATAAGGAGAGAACACTATTTGGTTTGAAGACACTCAATCTCAAAGTGTTTTCTCTCTCAAAAAGGTCTCAAGGATATATATGGAAGTAATGCCCACAAAGTAAAAAAAAAAAAAAATGTATATAAGGATGTATATATAGGTACGGCTGAAAATAGGGTTAAAACAGGATTCAGAAACCTTTGAAAAATTGAATTCTGACAAGTGTGCTCGATTGTGAGTCTCATGCTCATCTAGCAAACTAAAAAGCACAAGTTTACTCAATAAGAGGTCTGGCAAACTCGCTGGATTTTTAGTTAGACTATCAGGGTCTCACATCTGTCTCACAGGGCTCTAGCGAGGTCTAGCAACCTCTTAATTTTTGCAATTTCTGTTCTGACTTCAAATTAGAATTTATCCAACCTAATTAAAATTCAATTGGAAAAATTTTGACATTGAATATGCCAACAGAATATGTTTTACGTTAACATGTTTGATAGTTTTTTTTATCGGTAAACAAAAATCTTATTGATGAGATTGATAGGCATAGTCTAAGTATGCAGGATATATACAAGAGGGACACCTATGCATTAGTGATGTATGAGGCTTGAGTGCTTGTATCTGTTTCTTTTTTTTTTATTTGCTATCCACCATATGTTGCTTGAGTGCTTGTAAGGTTAAGACTGCGCATCTTGTTCTGCATCAGTTTTTGTTACCCAGAACAACAATATGAATGGTGGACCAAGATTGAGGTCTTATGAATTCTTGATTTCTTTCTGTAATGGGCAGCATGACACCGCTGGGTGGCATTTTTCTGTGGGGTGTCGGAGCAGGGTGGTGAGCCGACAAGTAGCACTGGGGAGATGAGATTTTATAGATGTCAAAGTTTTTGTTTTGCGCGTGTGCGTGTGTGAGTGGGGGAGAGAGTTTTCAGAAATGCTTGAGTGCAAGTGTTAGTTTCCCCTTGGTGCAATCCATTAGGGGCGAAGATTATTTTAAGCTAAAGTTTGGTGATGGGTGATGTAGTAAAAGAAACAATTTTAATGAAGCTTAAAGAGACGAATATTCAGATCCTTTTTTTAAATAAAATTTTAGGGGTGCGTGTTGAAGTGAATTATAGTTTTGGTAGTTATGTTCGTGTCCAGCTTCTTTAGGATGCTTTCTTGTTAAAGTTTTTGGCGTTCAGAAAATTATATGCTTGGCCTGTTTGCTTTTACAGGAGTTTCATTACAATCAGCATGGTTTGTTGCTTTTAGAGGGACAGGGCATTTATCGCTTGGGTGATAACTGGTAAGAGCTTCCCAAGAGCTGAAACTGTGTTAGGATCTGTATATTTTTCCTGAAGATGCCATATATAACACTCTAACAGATAACAACTATTTGATGATAATATTGTAAACCAGATGTTGATATAGTCAAGATGAATTGCATTGTATGTCGGATTACGATTACGATATTTCACCTTTCCACATACGATTCATTAGGATGCCTCCCTTATCTTTGAGTATCATGTGGTGCCAATTCTGCTTGCATTGAACCGGGTGGTGTCAGTGTATGCAAGGAGTGTCATGCTCATTGTTTTGATGTTATAGTTTTAATGGGAGAGACTTTATTTGGTTGTTGCATGTATGGGTGATTCATTGGAATATTAATAGTGCCATGCTGGTGATGGCAAACAGAATCTTCAGAGAAATATCTTCTCAGATTGTCTGAGTCTCACCTACACTTTTGCTTTTTTACCCTATTTAACGAGTTCCTAAATTTTAAGGGATGTTGTATTGCCAGTCTATGACTGTTATTGGTTTTGCTTATTGCTATATTTTACGTCTTGATTAGAGTTATTACTTATGTCTGCATTCTATCAATTCTTTTGAGTTCTACCACCCACTGTTACTCCGTTTGGTTACATAGATGAAATGAGATGAGACGAAAGTTGATAGTTGAATAAAATATTATTAGAATATAATTTTTTAATATTATTTTTATTTTGGGATTTGAAAAAGTTGAATTGTTTTTCGTTTTTTGTTTGGGAAAGTTGTAATAATTAGGTGAGATAAGATGGTTTGTGAAAACAAATCAGGCCTAAATCTTTCTAATTGCATCATCTGTTCATTTTTCATTAATAGGTATCCAATTCAAGCTGGTGATGTCATTTGGATGGCACCATTTGTGCCTCAATGGTAAGTGAGAAATATGATCCCTTTTCTGTATGTAGAAAATGGTAATGTGTGGAACTGTCCTGCATCTTTCTCCAATATGGTTCAGATGAATTAGGCAATGACATCTTTTGCATTCTTTTCAGGTATGCTGCGCTTGGTAAAACTCGGTCACGATATCTTCTGTACAAAGATGTAAATAGGAATCCACTGTAATCTTATGCCAGTGAAGTATAAACATGGATGCAACGAGTTTTGATTCAGACAACTGATTTATCTATGATATAAATGTTCGACTTACAACTACCACATGCCATGCATGCGAAATTACATCAATAAAAGTCATCATTTGTGGTGAATCCAACAATCTAATAGATATCTTAGCTTGGACAGATTTGCTAAAGGAATGCTATTTTCTCTTCTAAGTTTTCAAAAAATGCTGGTCAAACTGCATATACTTGTGATATAGTATACATGATTTTGCACTGATCTGTTAGTTTCTTAAATTCTGGTTCATGTTGAACTCAGCTATGAAAAACCTAAATGATTCTTAAACCACTTGGAGGGTCTACCCAAATTATCTTCAATTCTGTTCCTTGGTTTCCTCCAACAATCTTCCAAGTTGACTTCAAATCTAGATGCTGCAATATATTTCTCTTAATACACACATGAAACAATGGTACGGTTGTCCCAAAAAATGGTTTCCCTGTATTATTTTCAGTCACAATTAGGGGTGTTCATCCGGGTCGGGTTGTTTCCCGGCCCGGTCCGGAACCCGGGAAACCGGATTCCGGTTCCGGGTTCCGGCCCGGAACAAATCCGGGCCGGAACTCGGGTTGCAAAATCCAGGTTGACCCGGTTCGGGTACCGGGTTGTAAATCCGGAACTCGGGTTTACAACCCAGAACCCGGTTTTTTTTTTTATAATATCAAGCACATTCTTTTTCTCAAAAATCTAGACTAAGAAATATGCCCTTGTCATCTTTCCACCTTATAACAAATCCCACCTAAGAAAGAAAAACTTGGGCCATATTTTTGTTTAAAAAAATAGTATATAGACTACATTTTTGTTATTATTACACTTAAATAATTTTGAAAGTGTAAATAATAACATCAGTTACATCATAATTATCAAACTCGTGAACACAAACTAAAAAAGAAAGAAAGAAAGAAAGAAGAAGAAGAAGAAGAGAGAGAAAAAAAAAAACCGGATTTCGGATTGTAAACCCGGGTTCCGGATTTATAACCCGAATTCATCCGGGTTCCGGCCCGGGTTTGACCCGAGCTAACCTGGTCCGGGTTTCGGCCCGGGTTTGAAACCCGGACGAACACCCCTAGTCACAATGTCATTTCATATGCTATTTCGACAGTAAGGTTTCTATTGGAGTATATGCTGGGAGCCTTGGTGCATGAACGATTGAGAATCGAAAGCCTTGGTGCATGAATGAGCCATCTTGGTTCTCACCATTGCGTGTCCCTTGTCTGGCATTGAACACATACATGGCAACAGGATTCTGAATGTCACAAAGGCAACAACAAAAATTAATTCAACTTCTATTCCCATCACAGATACTCTAAGGCCTCGTTTGGTTATGCAGTTCAGATGAGATAAGAATATATATTTTGTTAAAAGTTGAATAAAAGATTATTATAATATAATTTTTGTTTTGAGATTTAAAAAAGTTGAATTGTTTATTATATTTTGTGCGGGAGTTTGAAAAAGTTGTAATGATTATATATAATAAGATAGTTTGATTTTGTGTAACTAAACCCGTCCTAAGAGCCAAGATAAACTGAAGAAATTAGAGAAAAAGTTGAATCAAACTAAATATAATATATAAGATCAGTTTATTATGGAGAAAAATCAATATAGAGTTAGTTTTTATAATTTCTTTTATATATCAAACATTTCTCAATTGTTAATATTAGTTATAAGGCACTATTTCCAATGAAAATGTTTGCAATCAACGATGATAATTTCACTGCAAATAATGAGTATTTCTAACGAAATTTATATCTACAGAAAGTAGACTAGATTACGATTTTTCTCATTGAAAAACCCCACTTGTTGTAGTGGTAAATCATGTAGTACAGTAGATTTTTACAAAATTATGATATAAAAACCAAAGAAGATTTGATTCTCACTACAACAAGTGGACTAGCAGAATAGCAGAAGTTTGGAATCACTTTTAGGCAAGCTTTGAATTAATCAACTGTACTATCGTTTTTGTTATTTGCTTGAGGTTTGTTGGGCTGGTATTTGGGAGGTTTTTACAAATCTCTTAGATATCTTGTTTGTAACTACGGTTTTTCTCTGCCATAAGTAAGGGTTCATTAATAAACTTGGTACGGAGCTACTATATGTGTAGCTATCGGCTCTTCTATATAAAAAAAAAAAAAAATATCATTCAAATGTAAGTGTAAACCTTTCCATGCCCAACATCCATCCTAGCAACCCAGCATGAAATTTAGGAAAATACTCTAATCACAAAAGGATTACATAAAAGCAATTCCACAAACTGATATGGGTTGATGTGATTCGTTAGATTATAAAGTTATTTTTATTATAAAATAGATTTAACATATCAGACGAAGCAATATCAATTTGTGAGATTATTTTGTGGATGTAGCAGTACTCTGAATTTTTTTTTTTTTGGGAAGGGGAGAGAGGAATAGATTATATAGAGTAGAAACATTATGATCATCTGCATATATATTTCCACGTGTCACATGATGGAGCACCTAGGAATAAATCAATATTGGCCCCCCACAAATAAAATGTGATGAGAGAAACCACCATCACCATCACCGGCCACCACCACCACCACCACGCACCGACCCATTCCCTCACCACTCCTTTCCTCCATTTTCCCTCAAAACACTTTGGTGGGGGATGTCCTCCATCACAGGCTTTCCCAAATCGGAATATTAGGATAAACATTAGCCTACTTTTGTACAAAAAAATTATTTATCTTTTCTTTTTCTGTATATATATAAAAATATATATATATATATATATAATAAATCTACTTTCTCTAAAGTTATCATTAGTGGCAATAAGATGTCACTAATTCGCCTCGATCCCCCCCTCCAAAGGCTTTCCAAATTCCCCTCCAATGACTTCCTTTGATTAACACTCTGACTAAAATGGTACCACTCTTATAATGTCAGAAAATAATAGCCAATCAAATTTTTATATTCGTGAGAAAGATAATATTGGTTATTATCCTACACTCATGTATTACAGTGTGGTACTCTCGGATAATCCACTTTGTGAAAGATGTTGAGAGATAAAAAAAAAAAAAAAAAAAAAAAGCTCAAATTTAATTAGGACCCTAATGGGTCACTTAGCTCAAGTACTATATAGTAAAGTTTTTCTTTTTCTTTTTAAATTTTTTATCCTCGACCAACAGATTTTTAGAATTAAACCGCACCTACTCAAGCTAGAGAGATGGATTCAAGGGAGGAGATCTAGCTCATCTATTTGCAAGTTTAAGTTTTTATTGTAAATCAAATCGTACCATGTTAGTTGTGGCGTCCTAATTCCATGTCGATTAGTGGCTTTTATTTTAAAATAATGTTACTATACCTCTTCAATTTGTCTCTCTATTTTAACCGCTTATACATTTAATTTTTTTTTCTTAATGGTTAAGGAAATGACTATAAGTATATTCGTATTTTTTTTTATTTTTTAAAAATATTTAAATATGTTTAAAAAATATTTGAAATAAAAAGCAAAAAAATAGAAAAGTGCAATTTGTACTAGGCAGCACATAGAGTGAGCACCTACAGGCGGCAAACAGAGTGGACACTTGCAGGCGGCAGAGTAGCACCACTCTTTATTTTAACTCTTGCTGGCGCTAGCTTATCCAACGCCGACAATTCACGATTTTTTTGTAGTGCAAGTAGTGCACCATAGTATGATCGAAAAGATACCAAACGCATATTATATATGAAACCATCTTCAGAGGCTCATTAATGACATTATTGGAAAAGGTTTTGTAATTAAGCTGTTTAATTAAAGTTTTGGGTTGACTATTTTAGATCATGATGTCAGTATATAACAAGCTATAATCATGTCTCTTGTATGTGAGCCCTCCAGAAACAAAACTTGAAGCGCCGGATCCTATTCCCACCGTATTACACTAGAAATTGGTTTGAAGCGAAGTGTGGATATTGACATCACACTTATCAGTGCCTTTATATATTCATTCTTTGACATATTAATTTATCATATACAAATATTATTTTTGGGGGGGAAAAAAAAATCAATTTAGCATAATTGTGATCTGAATAGACAAGTACTACAAGCTAGATCAGTTGAATCATATATAAATATATATATATATATATATATATAGTCCTACATCATGTCAATATGGTTAACTTTTTGGAAAAGTATCTTTAAATTTTGTCCTAGTTGTGGGATTTTTCATATGAAAATTATTATATTTTAATATGGTAGGTGTGTCTATATATGATGGCTAGGTACGTTTCACCCAAGAGATTCCTGGAAACCGTGATTTAATTAACGTTTGCCCATCATAAAAAAGGTGGCTGTTCAAGAATTCCTTCCTAGTTAGATCTCCCCCTACCCTATACATATCGATAAGCTTTCATAATCACCACTCTTAATCTAGGGCAACTTTAATATTAAAACTCCATGCCGGCCTGAAGGTGTGAGCAATCAGCAATCGGCACTCCCTAGCTAAATGATGATCACTTCAATAACCATCAAAACAGCTTTTATATGTGAAACGAAAGCACTAATATTCCCATATCATGTCCCTCCAATATAAAAGTAGTAGTACTGGAGAGTTTGAGTCTCGATCCACTTCATAATTCCTGGAAAGGAAAAATGCAGAAAGTAAAAAAAAAATCTTGGTTAAGTATATAACTAGATGAATTAATTAAATTGCCAGCAAGTACAATGGAAAAAAGGGCTGATCTTATAAGTATTAATTTGCTTAAGATCTAGCATATGTTAGCTTTTTCTATGATCAACAATGTACGTACGTACATGAGCTTAAGAAAAATTCTATACATGCACCACACCGCCATCTCACTATATATGATGTGGTACATTTATTACTATTGAATGATCATTTATTAGATGATTCTTTATCATCCAATGATGATAAATATGCTACATCTTATATAGTAAAATGAAAGTAAGATGGTGGTGTAGTGTATAACATTACCCATGAGCTTAAATATTTAAGATAGTTGTTAACAAATCCTGGAAGTTCTTTTAATTTGACACATCTTGTGAAGAAGATCAACCATTATTATTGATGGATGATACAAATCATGAAACACGCACATGCAGCCACACCCATTAATTATATAGATTTTCTTTTTTCATGCAGCAAAAGAAGGATCAAAGTCGAGAGATCATGATCACTTTCCAGTACTTGTGATCCAGTATTTGCGATATATAATAGATATCATTAGATTTTGCTGCCTGCCCAAGGATCATGGCAATATATACTAGCTAGTATATATATTATCATCCAGCTCCTTAATTAGATAATAAAAGTACTAAGTGCATGCATGTTTCTTCTCAGCAATGATAGATAACCATCTTATAATAAGATTAATAATTCATGAATAATATTAGGTTGATCTTAAAATAATTTTATGATTTCTAGCTCTTCATGTCATATTAATTACAAAAAGAAAATTAGCAAGCTGGGACAAATGCCTAATTTATCTTATTGACAAGTTCTTCTGGTGTCTTCAAGTATACTGCTTTTTGTTTCTGGGCTTCTCCTATTAATTTCCCTGAAATTTGATTCCAATGACGTTACCTTTTTGGATTGATATATTGTTAATGGTTTCTTGCGTGAGAGGATATCATTTTTATTTCAGATTTTCATTTTTTTTCCCTTTATTGTGGTTTGTGCACTTACGTATACTTCTGGTATTTGGATATATATTATCTTAAAAGTAATTAATTAATATTAATTGTAGCATGTTATGTCGGTTAATTCTACATGCATGCATGGGAACCAAAATGCTGCCATTAATGCATCAAGATTAATTAGGGTTAATTTAAATAATGAAACTCTGAATTGGCCGATCTGGAACAAAATGAGCTAGCTTTAATGTTTTCCCTAAAAGAAGAAACTATACAAATATATATAATATATATGTATATGTATCTATGCTATAATTAATTCTCCTAATTATTGGATCAAATACGTTAGTAATTGGGGAAATATCAGTAGCCACTTCAGCTTCATATTCTAATCAAATGATGTTACAGACTTTGGACCACAAAAACAAGCTGAAGAAACTGTATATTCATAATTAAATTACCCCAATACTCCCTGATGATCTACACACACTTATATACACATATATATTTTTATATATATATATATATATATCAAAAGACTAAGTAATCAAGCCGGCCATGAGCTTCATACTACTCATTGGAATCACACTATATATATAGTGATTACTTAAGGAAAAAAATTACTTTGAAAATTGGTTGTGAGGACTTTTTGTTTCAACTTTAATAATTCTTACCTTAAAACTTGGCTTTTGCTTTTAAATAATAAAATAGGCAGTGAACTTGTATCTTTTTCCAGCAAAAGCTCCCATTTCTTTGATATGCATATGTGTGTGTGGGGAATTAAAACAGCAGTCAATGTGAGGGCCGGGGTGTCTTAATAGCCCCAATAACACAGGGCTACAGGAAGCTATCATGGGATCGATTGGCTAAAAATGCATATGGGGCCCTATCTAGAAACATCGATCTTTGTGACTACCTATGGAAAGCTTAATTTACGCCTACTACTTCATGATCATGATTTTAGTCTAATGATTTCAGAGAGTGGCCTCGCGCATTGAGACGGAATAAGCACATGAAAAGGACGTTCATGGGTAGCTATATGATGTGTATATGATCATGTACTTATTCTCTTATATTATATCTTAGAAATATATTTGTGCCTAGCTAATCTATGGAGAGCTTTGCGGCCGGCCCTCAGCACCACATGATGATCGACGACATACAGTACTTTTCCTAATCACTCCAATCCTTGATATCCTTGTGATATATATATCAAGGTTTAAATAATAATGTTGAAGTCTCTGTGTAATACCCTGAATAAAAATTATAGTACATTTTAGGCTAATTAATGACATTCAATTAGATGACACCGGCCTTAATCGGATAATAATTAAGAATATTAGAATTTGTAATGTAATATTATTGTATCATGTATAGGAACAAAACCAACTGAATTGCATATATATATATATATATATATATAGAGTAGCCACTCCCTCTAGGAAAAGTCCAACAGGCCAGGACTATGTGATTAAGATTAGCCAATTATGTCCTTGTTGATTCTTAATCCCAAAAGGGGCATTCTGTTCTAGGTGATCATGAGTCGCTTACTTCTCTCTTTCTCTCTGTGTTTTTTTTTTTTTTTTTTTTTTTTTCTTTCCACTTTTTATATAAAACAAATACCTTTTCACAAAGGACACTATACCTTATGAAGGTTCCTTCGGCATAAGAAGACATGCATATTATACCGTACTAGCACTTACTGAGAGGTGAGGAATGAGGTCAAAGGAAATTTGGATGACCCACTTCAGAATATCAAAAGCAAACGTCTTCAACTGAGACCAACCATTCCTTTTGAATACAATTTAGCACCCAATCAAACTTAATGCGTGAAAAATAACCCTCAAGATCTCAATTCATTTTATTATATATTATTGTTATGATGATCATATGAATATGCTAACTACTATGTCATTAATGTTTTAATAATCCTATCTGTGGAACCAAATGTGCCCCATTCCATATCATCCTTGCTAGCTTGTCCCTCACTACGAGTGACGCAAAAGTGCTCTTTATTTTAGAGAGAAATGATCATGCAACTTGGACTACTAATTCTTTGAAGATTGAAATCGTGTCATGTATGGAGCAGTGTTGTCCGAGGGATGCAATTATTATATATAAGCCAAAAAGGAAAATTCAAAGCAAGTTGCAGAAAAAAGTATTGTCTTTGAAGTCAGCCTGCAGTACTCATTAATTATATATTCGTTTTCAGGGAAAAGATTAGACAAATCTAAATCCCCTTTTGCAAGTATCAAACGTTATTAATCTTCATAATTAGCCTCTTCATGCTTGTTTTGGCTGCCTGATTAAAGTGATCATGATAACTGATAATTTGCAAGTAACTACTGCAAATTAAATCGATCTCTTACTTTAGAGGTTTAAAGTTTCAGGTGTATGGTGCATGATCTTCAGAATATGATCTACGGCTTTCTCTTCTTATTTTATTGATTCCCTCGATAGGTAAATGCCACGTTTTTTCTGAGGCATGTCTGTTGCTTCAGAAGAACTTATTCAAGTGGTCATAAGAAGTTATTCTCCCTGCAGGTACTTGCTAAAGATAGAGCAGTAGTACTAGTCTGGCCTAATGTACACATGATGATAAAGTAGAACATGAAGGCTAGCTAGTACTGCTACAAACTAATTCGCATGAATCATGAAAAGAAACCCAACCATGTTCTGTGGAAATTTAATAATCATGGCTTCATAAATCATTATCCCCTACTGATCTTATGCAAATTAACCAATACCTGCTTGATCATGATCCTAGCTAGCTCATGATATCTCTTTGAAAGCATGATTAATAGCATCTCGATAACCACTAATATTTCTTACCTAGCCTACCTATATATAATCTATCTAGACACTTCCCCAAGTGGTGCGCAAGGATAACTTTTCTCCACAATATTGCATGTATCCGAATCCTAGTAGATATTGACAGAAAATGGCCCAAAGGAATCAAAACTTTCTGAGTTTTTCATTGGAGATGTGAAGGAAGTTGGACCACTCAATCTCCACCAAATATTCTCGAGACAATACAGCTTTTAAATCAAATTAGAAGTAAAGACATGTATATATCTGTACAGCCAGACAAATTGGGGTGGATTGTGATATATATGCATAAAAGGGTCAAGACATCAAACATGTTAATGCATCAAGTAAGGCTATATTATCTTTGCATCCTTTCTTTCCTTATACAGCTAAAAAATTGGGTTTAATTCACACCAAAGAAACAATACTGCCTTTTGGATTGGCATGCATGAAATAAGCCAAAAGAAACTATGAATTAGAGAGAAAAAAAAGTGAGTACATTCAATTGGGTTCAATTCACATGAGTACCAGCATGAGTTTCAATACAATTTCTGCTTTATCTAACCGTTAACTGCTATAACTGATTCCCATCCATTTTCTTCCTTTTACCGAAAGTTACATGATAAAGCTGATCTGGGTAGCTTGTAAAGCATATTGAAGTCTTCTATTGGACGTGGAGACATAAATTCTACCACTTAAAGATGAGAAGCATTATGCTTTTGTTGATGAAAAGCTTGAAATAGAACTGTGAATTAATTAATGGGGGATAGGTTGAAACCAGAAGTTATACCTATCTGAAAAGGATAGAAACCACCAAGATATATATAGCTAGATACTTAATATATAGTGAGATGAGTTTCGATCATGATGGACAAAAAAGGAGTACAAGATTCAAGTATATCAAGCCAAATCTCTGCAAATTTCGAGACGTAGGTGAATAATATATATTCGAGATGCTTAAAATATAATTAAAAATAAAAACCAATTGCATCAGTCAACTAATTGGATTCTAGATAGAATAACAATCATATAAATTTAGAAAAAGTAGCAAATTTATGAATCTTCTACACTAAAGATAAAAAACTGCGTATTTTTTACTATTTTTTCTGCTTGTCTACATCTGGCGCACGCTCGCATGACTATGTATAGTTAATGTTGGGATACGTACACCCAGTATAACGCGTTCCATGCGTGTCAAGTTCAATTGTCATATATAGATACAGAACAAAACAAAACGAAAAATAATGATCGATGCTTGGACCCTGGCACAGCGCGCGCTAGATGCACCCTTGTATGTAAATACATATTAATCTGCATTTACTATATATTTGTGTCTACATATATGTATATATGTAAGAAATATGAAGGACTAATTGCTGAAATCATTAACTGATACATTTTGCTGCTTTTTCGGTCAATTGGTGGCAAATCGAGTACACATAGATAAATCTTAATTCTTATCGAGTCGGCCGTCGTGTTGATTTGAAACTAGGTGGACATGATGCCCTCTTAGGAGTAAAAATATTTCATCTCATCTTATCTCATCTCATTATTATAAATTTTTTAAATTCCTATACAAAATATAATAAATAATTCAACATTTTTTCAAATCATAAAATAATAATATTAAAAAATAATATTCTAAGAATATTTTATTCAATTTAATTTTTTATCTCAACTTATCTCATCTCAACTTACTATCCAAACGTTACTAAATGATTAAAGTGAAATATTAGAAAAACTTTTCCAACCATGCATTTAATGTCGTGTCACGATCGCGAGATGATAAATATAAAGAATGATATATTAATAGCTAGCATTGCTCTTACGCGAACTGCTGGACATTAGCTTTACTCAGTACATATTGATCAAATGCTGCATTTCAGGAGCTTAAGTAGTAAGTATATATAGATTTGAGGGAATATGTTGCACAAGCTGCATAAAAATGAGATGTCAGACAAGCTTTCACTAAACTGATAAACAAATGTTCAGATTAGTTCCAAGCTCAGTTTCTTATTATTTTCGCCCTTTTCCGTACATTAATATAAGTTATGGTGAGTACCCAAAAACCACTCGTTTCGCTTCTTAAAAGCGGGACTTTTAAATTCTGCTTTAAAGATATGGTTCCATTAACTTGACTATCATTTCTTGGATTGGTCCAAAATCATCTGGAATCAGATTTGGTAAAACCATGTAACAAAATATCGATCCATCTTTGTTGCAACCCTACACGTGTTTTGCTCTAAAACTTTTGGGAGTTTATGGGAGCAGTGCATTACCAATATAATGGCTGGAACTGTGATCAATGTGCTCCTGTGGAGGAATCACGTTCAATTATTCTCGAGACTAATTTGAAGAAATCTTTTGTTGCTTTAACAAAGTGTTGGATGCTTGTCACCTCTTTTCAAAGTTTAGATGTGAAATTCCAAAAGAATAGGTCAAAGTCCCTTCTTCGCACAGTGATTCCTCTTACAAAACTCACTACAAAATGGCTGGGCCTTTTCCTATCTTTTTTGTGCATGCTTCTATAACAGAAGAACTTTAGGGTCTTGGGGTTCTCAAAGGCTGTTTGTGAGGGAGAGAAAGAGAAAAAGGAGGCTGTTTGTGAGAAGAGAGAGAGAAAGAAAGAGAAAAAAGGAGGGTGCTATTGTCATTCTCAACACACACAAGGACAACTAGGTACTCTCAATAAAGCTAGGGACACCCACTTGCGTTCTCTCATCAACCTTGAGGAAAAGAATCAAGCATTATATCCTCTCCCAAATGCATATTTAAAACCTTCACTTCACCCCCATCTCATGGAAGCCAAAACACTCCATTCTTTCACAAACATGGCAACCATACAAACTGCACCCAGCAATATAATTTCTTTCTCCAATTATCTCTATTCCCTCTCCCAAACACCTCACAGGCTCAGAAACAGAATGTTGGCCACATGGACCCCAGACCAAGAGCTCAACCAAGTGAGGCAAAGGTCTGGGGCACACATGAAGAGGAAGCTCAAGTGGTATGATTTGGTAGCCCTTGGTGTTGGTGGAATGCTTGGTGCTGGAGTCTTTGTCACAACTGGTTCTGCAGCCAACCAACACTCTGGCCCTTCCATCTTCATATCATATATCATTGCTGGAATATCAGCCCTACTTTCCTCCTTATGTTATACCGAATTCTCGGTTCAAATTCCTGTTGCTGGAGGTGCCTTCAGCTATCTTAGAGTGACCTTTGGTATGCATATTTTTTTTGTCACAACCCTTTCCTTTTCCATTTCACTGTACTAGGTCTTTCCTCTTTTAGGCATATTCCATTTTCTTCTTCATTAGCTCTTCTTTCAGTACTTTTTTTTTTTTGAAACTATATATATATATATGTAGGAGAGTTTGTGGGTTACTTTGCTGGAGCAACCATACTAATGGATTATGTATTATCCAACGCTGCGGTAGCAAGAAGTTTTACCGACTATTTAGCCTGTGTTGTCGGAGCTAATGATCCAAACTCATGGAGAGTGAAAGTGGACGGCCTAGTAGAAGGTTACGATAAGTTGGATGTCTCGGCTGTCGCTCTTATTCTCCTTCTCACTCTCTGTCTATGCCATAGGTTTGATTTCTTACCATATATATAAAATTACTAAGCTTTTCTTGATCTTGGTGCACAAAGTTTTCGTTGTTTGCTATATCTTTCATTGACGTGGGTTAGTGGGCATATGGCTTGGTTATTTTTTGATATTGGCTTATTTCTCGACGACATATTAAATATATATATTAATTTCCCATTGATTAAATAGTTTTTTTTCCCTAATTTTAGTGGGCAATCAGGAAATTAATGGTTTTTATTGTTTCAGTGGATCTCAATAGTGATGGAGGTCTGTTTTGATATTGCAGTACAAAGGAAAGCTCTCTCTTGAACATTATTATGACAGCCTTTCATATAGTTTTCTTTGGATTTATAATAATTGCTGGCTTCTTCAAGGGGAGTGCCAATAACTTGGTAAGCCCCGGAGGACTAGCTCCGAAGGGTGTTAGAGGTATTCTTGATGGAGCAGCCATTGTTTACTTTAGCTATATTGGATATGACTCAGTTTCAACGCTGGCAGAAGAGATCCAAAACCCTTCAAAGAGCCTCCCTGTGGGGATTGTTGGTTCAGTTCTCATTGTTTCTGCACTGTATTGCCTCATGGCCTTGTCTTTGTGTATGATGCTTCCATATGATAAGGTAAATAATCTAAATTTGATATACCAAAAACATCATTCATGTGTCTAATTGCTTAAGTACTCTTAGTGCACATTCTATAATTAATTTATGGTAAATCTTCATCAATTAATGTTTTTAGATACCAGATAAAGCTTCTTTTTCTGCCGCTTTCCAAAATATTGGGTGGAAATGGGGGAGCAATGTTGTTGGGGCAGGCGCAAGCTTGGGAATTGTTGCTTCTCTCCTGGTTGCCATGTTAGGTCAAGCTAGGTACCTTTGTGTAATTGGAAGAGCCCGTCTGGTGCCTTCATGGCTGGCCAAGGTTCATCCTTCAACAGGCACCCCATTGAATGCCACTCTCATCCTGGGTAGGTAAAATTTTGCACGAATAATGAGATATATGCTTCTTTATAAACCTATAAATTATATAGAATCTAGATCTCCAAATGCATGAAGAAAACACAAAATGGACCAATCCAAATTGTGTCTACCTTGTAATTAACAAAAGATCTCGCAAGAACAATCTGTTTTTGATACTTCCCCGGCCCTGAATGTCTTCGTAATTTGTTCAGTCAGTACTACTGCTCCTTAATTTTTTGGGTTGGGTTTGAGACTTTGGATTGGGTGGATCACGCTTAAGTTTTATGATATGGTATATATGTTCCTTACCATCAATCCTGTTCAAGGTCTATCCATATTGATAATGGGGGCAACATTAACAGTACCACAAAAAAGGGATATATACTAGAAACAAAACTTTAAAACTTATAAAGAAAAGAAAAACTCAATCTCGTCAAACCATGTTTAATATGCTTGCAACAACTCACACGATCGAGTACATCCGGGCCGGAGACCTTTTCTTTGGTACTAGTTTAGAAAGAAAACAGTACCCCACCCCCAAATTTTGTAGCTAAATCCAACTTCATTTGGCAACCTAAATAGCTGCATTTGTATAACAGATCAATACCGACCAATAATGGAACAACTTCTCATGTATTTATTTACTTTTCCACTATATATGCTTCCTGTTTAAATATATTTGCTTATTTTTCCCATTCCAAGTGGGGAAAAGTGAAAACCATATATATAATGCTTTCTTCTGTGCGAATAAAAAACTTGTTTTGACATTTTAAATATATCAATGTTAGACATGAAATAAAATCCCATCATTAAAATGATCGTCTCATCCACTCCTGATCATGAATATCATGCTTATAGGAATCTGTACGGCTACAATTGCACTTTTCACGGAACTCCAGATAGTCATTGGAATGATCAGCCTGGGCACACTCTTGGTGTTCTACCTTGTGGCCAACGCTCTCATATACCGAAGATATGTGATAATTGGCAAGAACCCAGCTTCACATACCTTCTTGTTCCTCTTCCTTCTCTCATCTTGTGCTCTTGGCGTCTCCATATCATGGAAGCTCAAGCAACAATGGTGGAACCTTCCCTTATTTGGGGGTTCCATGATCATCATCACTGCCATCTTCCACTACTTCATGGTACCTTGTGATCAACGCCAGGATCACTCGGAATGGTGGGTGCCATTTATGCCATGGCCGGCGGCAATATCAGTCTTCCTTAACGTCTTCCTCATGACCACACTGAATATGCTCGCATTTAAAAGGTTTGCAATTTGGTCGGGATTCATAACTTTGTTCTATGTTCTGTATGGTGTTCATTCAACTTACCAAGCAGAGGAGTTTGAGAATATGGGTGTTAATGAAGTGAACTCAAACTTGTCGACGCCACAGACTAAGGCAGACATTCATCAAGTGCTTTGATTATAGAATTTGCCCTGGAAAAGAGAGGAAGAAGTTGAACAAAGTGAGCTCGTATGTTAATGCTTCAAAATCTGTTATTTCTCCTCTTTAATTTCATTTAAATCAAGCCCTTTAGTTTCAAAGGTTGTTGCAGTGCTCACTTGCGGAATTTCATTGAAAGAAGATCATGGAATTTACTTGAACGAGGAACATAAAGTGACTAGAGAGAGAGACAGAGAGAGAGAGAGAGAGAGTTTCGCTTCTGTAGATTTCATTTGGTTTCTCTTTGATTCCATCGAACTGGACTGGAATGGTGATGACACCATCATAAAAATGGGAAAGATGTTAAGAGAATGCCCTTTTTGGTAGTGGGGAAGGTGATCTGATTGGGGGAGGTCATTATGGGCCATAGCAAGTAATGATGGACACAATAATGACCTCTCGGAAAGGATGACCTACAGACCCTAGTCCTTCATTTTTTTTTTTTTTGTCACTATCTAGCTCATCCAAAATAAGCAACTTTTATCGTCACGACTCACGCAGAGAGAGAGAGATCTGCTTAAAACTTTTTCACCTCAAAGTACTAAATACACAGAAGCTGGATCCTATTGAATCCAGCGTATTTCCTATTTCCTATAAAAACTAGCTAGCTAGGTTCCCGTGCGCTGTGAAAGATTCTTGCATAGATATGCAAGGACGATTTGCAAGAGAAGAGTTTTTCATTAATGGACTGCATGAATGTTCTTTCAGCAACTGAAGGGTCGTAATTATAAAAAGATTCACATCCATGGTTGCTCTGGAAACACCGCATGCATTAATTAAACAGCTTCATAAAAATGTAATCTTTTTTGTTTTCTAGCTTCCCATTTGATTTCTAATTTTCTTTTCTCGGTTTGAATATCTCTTTCATCTCATATAACTTTTTCTTTTGTCATGATTATTTGTAATTGAATGAAACCATACACATTCAAATTAATAGCTGAACCAAACTGAATAGCGACTAGTTTTGACTCAAAGAGATGTCAGGCCCCAATTTGGTCCAATTTTCAGGGTACTGTATTCTGCAAAATGTGCTAGTAAGAAGACATACATTCTGACAAACCACACAGAGAATCTTGACGAAGGTGGGTCATATTGTTTCCCTCTATATTCAAGATAATAATGATTGGCCCAGAAAGATTTATCCAATGATGGTAGGCTCGAATATTAGAAGTTGCATTTTCTGGTTTGTCATTTCCAAAACAAAGTGATCTAGACATCTAGTTCTCATATTAATGTCTCTACTTTAATTTTCTGTTCCTCCTCTTATCCCCTAGGCTTCCTGCAGTTAATTTTATAGTAATTAATTAAGTTGCTTTTCCTCTTGAAATAGGTATGTATATATATTATATATATATACATGAAACTAGATGTTGATTTGTAACTTCGCAGGTCAATACGGAATGATAAATTACAAATCAACATCTAGTTTCATGTATATATATATATATCCCTTTGGGTCTAGATTATACTCATCATGTTAATTTGCCACCATGCATGATGATTTTCTGGCCTTTCTCTTTTCTTCTTTTTCCTTTCTCATATATGCATATATATATATATATACATACCAGTAGTTGTGAATGCGGAGTATAGATCATCAAAAGAAGGGTAAAAACAAAAAAAATTATCATGATAAAGTCATAAGTGAAGAATATTCTTCTATTTTCGAGGAGAACAAATGCGAGCATTTTTTCAAAAAAATATAAACACAAATGCAATTCCGATAACATCCTCTAGCTAGGTCAACATACATCACAAACGGTCCGGACACATGATACTAAAGTAATATCACACCAATATACTCTAGCTAGCAACATTAACAACATGAGTGTTGGCCTGCAAACACCAACAAGCACAAGATCAATAATCTTAACAAATAACACAAAGTTTCAAATCTTTTGTATTAACGGAAAATTCTACATGGCCTTAATCCTAACCTCCAATTACCTTTATATATGTATACAATATCTCTTCTTGTTATTTTTAGTCATGGGAAGCGTGTACTCCTCCAAGCACGTTGTTGTGCTATGTGCGGTAGTTATGATGAAAAGTATGTAAAAAAAAAAAGAAAGTAAGAAAAATATACAGATTTAACGTGATTCGGTAGTATGCTTACATCTACAGGAGCAGTGACTGAATTTCACAAACTGTCAAAAGTATGATTACATCATATGTTTTTATACTAACCCTAGCCGTATAGAGTTATTAGAAAATTTCAATAATACCCTTGTACCCTAGTCGTTCCTCTCCGTACGCTACACTCCTCTCACTCTACTCCGCTTCACTTCCGGCATCAGCCTACTTTCTCTGTATATGTGTTCCACTTGATAGGAGTCACATACTACAACAATCTCCACCTTGGAGAATATCCACCCCTTAGGAGAAAGAAGAAAACATAACCAGGAACACCACCTGGGACAATTGGTTGGGACGTCTCCCATCTAGCATCTGGAGACATTAATCAAATCCATGTAGTGCTTGAACTTATCTATGGTAACAGGCTTTGTCAACATGTCTGCTGCATTTTCAGAAGTGTGAACTTTCTCAAGCAATGGTTATGTAAAGACTTATGTGTTTGAGGAGTGGGAAAACCAGAATTCATAACTAGTTTCACCACTTTGAGTGGCTCTCAATGTATAATTGCAGTAAACACTTTATTTTTCTTTCCTTGAAAAATATGTTTAGGTAATTTTTAGCAACCATTATGGCTCTTTAGTTGGCATTTGTTTCTGTTTATCGGTTAGATGTTTTTAAATTTAATATATGTAGTAGAACTATTCTACATAAGCATTAACTATCTAATGATGTGTGGCAGCGGGAGACGACACCAAATATGGTCGTGTTCTATAAAGACACACACTGGTCAAGTAAGAAGGGCAAATTTATCAATGTCACAACTGAACACAATTATGTGAGATTGGATTTGATTTAAATTTTTTGAACTTGGTTATTGCATTAATATAAGCATGGCTGATTTTGTCTAATATGATATTCAGAACCTAATGGTAGAGAGATTGAATGAGAAAGACCCCAAAGAGGACGTTGATGAAGCTGCAATGGAGATCAGGATGACAAGGGTTCCAACAAAGTGATTATTCATAGTCTAGGAAGGCAGTTGTTGAGAGTTGGTTGAGGTAATGGACAAGCGGCAAAAGCATTAGGCATAGCTGTACTCCTTGGACAAGGGAAATAATAAAACGTGGGTTAGAATTTAGATTATAGTTATTCATATGGAAGGTGTTAATTTTCATAGTGCCCATTATATATATACTTAAATAACTATATATATGTGTGAGATGTTTGGAATGGAGTATTTTTGGATGTCAAAACTGATGGTTAGATTCTTAGATGGATCTTAGTAAAAATGTATCTGGGCTAGTCATAACTTGGTATTGCATGTTTGAGGTGGCTTACAAAAAATTATAGGGTTGTTCATAAGTGATCTAAAAAATTTATATACTGTAGTTAGTATGCATGTATTGTTTTAGGTGGCTTTGTGAATGGTATTAGAAACATAGTGGATTTTATATGGCTAATTTTTGCTTTGTATTGTATGTTTTACGTTTAATGTAAAAAATGATCTCCATAGTTTTAGATTGAGGTCTCCATCAATGGTTTTTTAAAGGCTCCTAAGGTGAGGTTGTAAACTACGTGAGGGGGAGTGCAAAGTTTCAAATCTGATTTGTTAATGGAAAATATTTAAATATATCTTTCTGGTCTTAAACTGGTGGGATCGGGTTATGAAGACTTTGAGTAAGGTTCCATGAAATCAAAGTGTCGGATATATGGAAGTTATAATCAGGCCAATATAATGTCCCAGATAAGAAAATGTTTGTATCAGCTTTTGAAGTGTTTGCCATTTGTAATGTCCTAGTAGCTAGTTGGTAAGAAATGTTTTCTATTAGTTAATACAGATGATTTGGAATGGTTTTTTAGGTAATTATGAGGGATTAATATTTGTGGATGAAGAGGCTTTGCTTCCAGATTTTGGGGAGATGAAATGGAGAATTTATAGCAGCATGGAACTGTTTTCAGTCATGTGTCTTGAACAAAAAATATGCACATATACATGTAGTTAAACAGCTCGATTTGTTATGAACAATCTGAAGGCCATGTAGGCTTCCCTCTTATAGTACTCCCCTATTTATAAACTGCATGATGTATTTCCATGGTCTTGATTGACTAGTTAATCCAGTGAAAATTAAGATGTGTAAAACTAGTATTATGTTATATAGATATATGGGTGAATTGTATTTTTGGTTGAAGTTGTTCAGGTGTTGGTTTTTGTGCAAGAGTGTCTTTCTATACATAAGTGTTCTTGTAACTATTTTGTGGCAATTAGTCTTCTTTTTCACCTCTATGAATGATTGGTACTTATGTCAATTTTTTTTCACTACCTCATTTCGTGGCAATTAGTCTTCTTTTTCATCTATATGGACTATTGGTGCTTGTGTAAAAAAATTTTTCCCGATGAAACTGGTCATGGCAACAACTTAATTCCACCACCTCATTTCGTGGCAAATGCATTTATTTCCACGAAATCCGCTTTAGAGGATGACATATTTACGGCCAAATCTAGATGATTTTCACACTAATCTTGTAGTGGGAAACAATACTTTTTTTCCCACGAGATAGCATTTTGGTGGTCGAAACAAATACCTTATCTCACCAATAATATGTCACAAGGCTCCCATAAAAGAATTTTGTGATTAAATATTTTTTCTCACCAAGGTTGTGTGTAATCCGACCACTTTGACTCGTGGGAAAAGGCCATAAATGGTGTAGTGAGTTCACCAGGAAAACAATTCCCTGATCCTGTGAAACCTCACATCTATGTGCTTGGTCCTCGCATAATACACATGGTTCTTTGCCAAATAAATGACACTCTGACTATTACAATGCAACTGAACTCCACCTTGCTGAATACCCAGCTCTTTGACCAACCCTATAAGCCATAAGACTTCCTTGATAGCCTCAGCCACTGCCATATACTCTGACTCAGTAGTAGATAATGCAACTAGAGGTTGAACCATGGACCTCCAACAAATAGGCCCCCCTCACAAGAGTGAATACATAACCTGTGGTAGACCTCCTGTCATTCAAGTCCCCTGCATAGTTTGCATCCACATATCCCACAACTGAAAGATCACCATGTTGTCTGCTAAACATGATGCCATAGTCTATAGTACCCCTCAAGTATATGAAGATCCACTTGACTGCATGCCAATGCACTCGTCCTAGACTTGATAGAAACTTGCTCACCACACTAACAGCTTGTGCCAAGTCTAGTCTTGTACAAACCATAGCATATATCAAGCACCCCTATACACTGGCATATGGAACCTTCGACATGTCTTGCACTTTATCATCTGTCTTCAAGCACTGAGCGGTAGATAATCTAAAATGATTCGCCAAAAGTATACTACTGTTTTTGCATTATCCATGCTAAATCTCTCCAACACTCTTTCAACATAGCTATGCTAAGATAATCATCGTCTCCTGGAAGGTCCGTCCTAGCAAATCTCCATCCCAAGAATCTTCTTGGCCTCACCCAAATCCTTCATATCAAATTCTCTACTGAACAAAGTCTTCAACTTGTTGACCTCACTCATACTCTTCGCAACAATTAACATATCATCTACATAAGTAAAAGAAAAATAAATGAATAATCATTTAGGCTGTTTACATAAACACAACAATCATACTCATATCTCCTATAGCTAATCTAGATCATATAGAAGTCAAATCGCTTATACCACTACCTTAGAGATTGCTTTAGTCCATAAAGTGATTTCCTCAATTTAGAGACCAAGTGTTCTTGTCTAGGTTGACTGAATCCTTCTAGTTGTACCATGTAAATCAGCTCCTCCAAATCACCAAGAAGAAATGTTATCTTTACATCCATCTGCTCCAACTGCATATGCAAATGCGCTACCAAACCCAACACTGCCGTGATGGAAGTGTGTATGACCACAGGAGAAAATATCTCATCATAATCAACCTCTTTCCTTTATGAGTAACCTTTTGCTACTAAATGAGCCTTGAACCTTTCACCCTTTTTTTCTGATACTGCTTCTTTCTTCTTATACACCTATTTGCATCCTATCGCTCTCTTCCCCTCTGGAAGCTTCACCAACTCCCATGTCTGGTTCTTATGCAGAGACTGTATTTCCTCCACCATAGCACCCATCCATCTACTTTTCTTTTGGTTGTGTATTGCCTCCTGAAAAGTAGTAGGATCCCTGCTACTACTAATGAGTGCATAAGAAACCAAATCTTCAAAACCATACATGGTTAGTGGCCTGATAGTGTGTCTGTGCCTATCTGTAGCTATACTGTGATGTTGTTGATCTTCTGAGCTAGAACTTCCTGCATTCTGAACATTGCCTTCTCTATCATTGATCTCTAGCTCCACCTACACCACATGCTCATTGCTGCTACAATTTTCTGCCACCTATTTCTCTTCTTCTTGAGTACGCTACAACATGGTTTTCTCATCAAAAACCACATCTTTACTGATCACCACCTTGTTTGCCTTCGGATCCCAAAGTTTGAAGCTTTTCACCTCTTTCTGATACCCCAGAAAAATATACTGTCTAAACTTTGCATCAAGCTTCGATCTCTCCTCACTAGAAACGTGCACGAAGGCTAGACATCAAAACACTCTTAAACCATAGTAGTCTACCGCGCTTTCTATCCATACCTCCTCTACTACTTTTCCATCTAGTGCTGCCCTAGGTGACCTATTAATTAAGAAACATGTCATATTCACTACTTTTGCTCAAAAGTTCTTTGCAAGCCCTGCATTCAACCTGAGACACCAAGCCTTTTCAGCTATTGTTTTGTTCATTCTTTCTGCTATACCGTTTTATTGTGGTGTTTTGCATATTGTGAAGAGTCACTTAATCCTATGCTACTCACACAACTCCATGAACTTTGAATCTGAGTACTCAGTACTATCATCCGACCTGAGGCATTTGATCTTCCTCCTTGTCTAGTTTTCTACTTCAGCTTTCCACAACTTAAACTTGGTAAACGTTTCTGACTTGTGCCGCTTGAAGTACATCCAAACCTTTCGTGAATAGTCATCAATAAAACTCTTGAAATATATATGTCCTCCCTGTGATGCTACCCTTACTGGCCCCCAAACATCTGTATGACCATAGTCAAGAATCTCCTCTGTCTTGTGTGTGGCAGTCTTGAACTACACCTTACTCTGTTTTCCAAGAACACAATACCTGCAGAAATCAATTTTGTATGTTTTGACACCCTTTAATAGATCTTTTTTATGAAGCTCCATCATTCCACACTCACCCATATGACCTAACCGCACTAGTTTTAGCCCCTTCATCACTGTCATGACACCTTTACTCACCTTCATTAGTCCACTTGCAGACTTGTAACTAAATCCATTATAGTCTAAAGTGCCCAATGAAATCAGATTCTTCCTTAAATTCGGTATATGTCTAACATCACACAACGTTCTAACAACACCATCAAACATTTTAATTCTAATATTCCCTATTCCAATAACTTTGCATGAAGCATCGTTACCCATTATAACAGAACCAGAATTTACTAACCTGTAAGTGTCAAACCAATCTTTATTGGGTGTCATGTGATAAGAGCATGCTGAATCCAATATCCAAGAATTTGTGAGATGATCTGAACTGGGTGAAACAGAAAGCATATCCCCGTCACTGATCTTTGAGTCTTCTTCTTCCATTACATTCGCATGATGGACCATTTTTATTCTTTGTATCCCCCTTCTTTTTCTAGACAATCTCGTTTTATGTGTCCATTTTTCCCGCACTTATAACATTGTATGTCTTTCCTTTTCCTAGATTTAGATCGAGATTTATTATTACTCGGTCCGCTCCGAGACTTGTTTCTCCCACGTTCCTGATTACTCCTCGCAATAAGCCCTTCACCTTGTGAATTCTCATCATTGGCTTTCTTCCCCTGATTAAAACGTAATAGAGCACTTGTGATCCCCTCCAATTCGAGAGTTTCTTTCCCCCACATCAGATTTATAACCAAATTTTCATACGTAGGAGAAGCAAGTAGGGAATTCAATAACATCAAAGCCTTGTCTTCGTCTTCGAACTTCACATCAACTCACTTCAAATCACTGATGATCTGGTTGAATAGGGTTGATGTGCTAGTTCAGATCTAAGCCCTTTGACATCTTAAGACCATATAGTTTATACTTAAGATAAAGCTTGTTCGTCAACGACTTAGACATATACCAACTTTCTAGATTCAACCAAACTGCCACCAAGGATTCCTCATCTATGGCGTGATACATCACGTTATCAGCCAGACAAAGCTTGATAGTTGCCATAGCCTTTGCTTCCAATTCCTTCCAATCTATGTCGTTCACGCCTTCCGACTACTTTCCATATAATGCCTTCACCATGCCCTGCTACACTAACAAATCCTTGACCCTCCTCTACCATAATCTGAAATTTTCAGATCCGTCGAACTTGACAATGTTGAATTTCGCAGAAGAAATCCCAGACATCGTAACTTGAGCTTTGATACCAATTGTTGTGCTATGTGTGGCATTTACGATAAGAAGTATGTAAAAAAGAGAAATCAAGAAAAAAACATAGATTTAATGTGGTTTGGCAGTATGCCTACATCCACAAGATCGAGGCTAAATTTTTACTAACTGTCAAAAGTAAGGTTATATCATATGTATTTATACTAATCCTAGCCATACATAGGTATTAGAAAATTTCAATAATACCCCTGTACCCTAGCCATTCCGCTTAGTACATTACGCTCCCCTCACTCCACTCCGCTTCACTTTCAGTATTAGCCTACTTGGTTTCTATACATGTTCCACTCGATATGAGCAACATACTACAACATACATATATAAAGCTTGATTACAACCAGCCATCTCATCACCATCGAGTGAGCCAATGTATCAAATAGAAAATACAATCCTAAAAGTTGGCTACCAAGCTGCATTGAACCACGTGATGAGATGCACGAACTCACTAGCCACCTAGTACAAATATGGCTCCAAGACCTAACCGGCTAGCTGCCATGACACCATCAAGTGAGGCTGGAGATCAAATAGATTCATGACTGATCATCTAACAACAAACACGAACCATAGAGCCCACTAAACTATATCATTGTATTCTAGACTGCATTGAAGCATAAATACAATTACATCATCGCAAGTATATATCCCCACTAAACTACATGCATGGCTACCAATCACGAAGTTGAGCCACCAAGTAAGGGTGAAGTAGCCACCATGAATTGAATCAAAGTTTTGAGATTAAAAAGAAAAAGAAAAAGTGGATGGTGCCCTATCGGAGTTCTGAAGATGTATTCATAAGTACTACATACCTTGGCGGCCCACCATATAATTAAAAAAATCAAATATATAATATGAAGCTTAGTCATTTTGTTGATGTTTTGTTGGGTGTGTGTGTGTTGAAGCCTTGGCTTGTATATAAGCCCAGACCAAACAAGAACAAAAAGCCTAGCCTTATATCCTATACAATGTCGTTTTGAGCACTGAAAGTTTAAAGTCTAACTTTTTCTTTTTCCCTCTCTCTCTCTCTCCTTCCTTATTCTCCCACACTCCACCCCCACGCCGCCACCAGCTCGAAACCATGCGTCGAAGCTACCACGCCTCCTCTGCCACCATCTGACCATCACCCACTGCCCCTATTCTCTCTCTCTCTCTCTCATCTTAACACCTATCATCTCTCCTACTACATATCAATTCCCAACAGAGAGAGTGATTGTGTCATTTTCCTCCATTATTGGCTTCATCTTCGCATGTTTACGTCCTCTAGATTCCGGCACCAATGTGAACCCCCCACCCAAAACTGCGCTGAATGCCTCTTCCCTTCATCTATGTTTCTCTCCTTTCTCAGATGTAGGCATCGTGATATTCCAGCATCACCATCAATCGTGTAGCCTCACATCGTAAAGTCGTGCACCGCCTCGCCACCCAACAACCTCTTTGTCGTGCAGAAGCTCTCATCCCCACCCTTTCAATTTCTCCCTTCCCTTCTCCTGATCTCACATTTCCCTCAGTCACGACTACACCACGAACAACGACCGTCGCCCTTTGTATCACACTCTCTTTTTCGGTTCCAAAGCTCAAAGCTTGTGGGTTGAAAAGCCTTAGTAGCTAGCAATAGACTGTTGTGCCACACCATCCAATGTCAACCAAGGCAGGCTCCTCCCTCTCTCAGCCTCTATCTCTGCCACCCTCCATCCCTCTTGTGCCCTCTGTCAGTGTCTCTACCACTCTCTATCCCTCTGTCTCTGCCACTCTCCATCCCTTTTGTGCCTTTGTCTCTTTGTCTTTAACACATAAACTATCTCTCCATCTCTTTCAGCTCTAGACACTACACCACCACGCCATTCGTTGACGAGAGCAACCACAACCAGCAATAGAGCTTGGGACACCTCAGGTATTCAAACATTCTACCTCCTTGCTGTAAATGGTCCTTGAACTAAGCTTTAAAACATTCTTTGTTGGAAGATTTGTGAATCTGTGTTGTGCAGTTTGGTTGGAAAATGTAGAGCTGAGACCATAGGTGTGAAGCGTTGGGAACAAATTGTAATTGGATAATTTTGTGAATCTATGGCCTAGGGCCTTGTGAAGCGTTGAGATTAAATTGTAGTTGTTGTAATGATAAGTTTTGGCTTGCTGAGAAACTTTATTTTTTTGATCAATAGTTGATATTGTGACATGTAAATTACTAATTATCTCTTGCATATCTACATTATATCTATTACATGTCATTAAAATTTTAGTAATTGTACTTTGATTGTGTTTATGTTGAAATCCTCTGATTGTGTTTATGCTGAAATTTGACAAAATTAGAGATTTTGGTGTCAAGAATAATTTTGTAGGTGTGTGTATCACAACCCAAAGTCGAGATGAGGCATTATCTCGATGGAACTCCTTTGGTCATAAGGGAGTGCGTAAAACTTAGTGACGTCCCTTGGGTTGTCTCTAGACGACAACATGCTTGGGTGAGAAAGTAATGCTCCCGGGCCGACTCTATTGCCTTTCTGTTGGCGGAGATTAGAGGATGTCTAGTCACATACATGCCGAGCACAGAGCTAGGCATCATTCATTATGAAGTCACACGTATGGTTATTACCAATAAGTTGATGAATGGAGTCAGAGTGTGCGGATGGTCCCTAGGGGAGACTATAGTGCATACCTTAACTAAATGGAGAATTTCTAAAAGAAAATGTGATTTTGAGTGTGTGGTGTTCTTTATGAAATTTGGGAAGGTGTTGGTGTTGTATAATAATGGTAAATTTTAGAATTCTTTGAAATTTCTTTTTTTGCATAATTTCATATTTTTCCATACTTGTAGTTTTGAGTGTTAGTTTCTGGTTTTATTTACTGCGATTTTGCAAAACCTCACTGTGGTGTCCCAACCTGTGGTTCCGTTTCATAGAATCGTAGACTTTGATGCAGATGACAGTTATGAGCTTGGAGGTTTGGCTCTGCCTGAGGTGTGAAGACTTGGGGCCCATGTTCTCCTTGGTTAAGTGTTGAGTAGTTGGTTTAATTTTAAAATTGGATGACTGTATTATGTAAATGCCGGAGTTTGGAAGACCAGTGTTTTATGATTTTTCTTTGATGACATAACTTTAAGTTCTAGTATTGATAGAAATTTCGACTGTCCTTTTATTTTACTGTTGCGAATTAGATGCACACTATTATATTGCATGCATGCACACACTGCTTTTATAGTGCGCTAGGGGTGTGTGACTCGAGCGGCCAACATCCCAGTGTTGCGACTTTTGCCAAAACACAAGTGGGATTGAGGGCACCACTAGTGGTATTAGAGCTTTTACAGCTCTTGGTAAATCCATAAGGCATCTAGGTGCAATACCAGAGTTAGACTTCAATCTTAGTACGATAGGCTTGAAAATTTGTTCATTTAGACTTGAATCTTTAGTGTAGATGGCTTGAATTTTCATTATGGTAGGCTTAAAACTTTAATATTGTAGGCTTGAAACTTTAATATTGTAGGCTTGAACTTTTAGCAATTAGGTTTGGATTTGAGATATTGATGCTTGTAGGGAAACGACGTGGTATTGGCGACCTCATCGGAGCAGTAATAGAAGTCATGAATTGATGAAGGTGACAACTTCTAATCACCTAGAATATTTAAGGTTATAGATTCCACTAAATTTATGAAATGAATCATTTGAAATCTAAGGTTGTAGATTTTGCAGACTTTGAAAAATGATTCTTACTTGAATTAAGGTTTTAGAGTTGCAAAATTTAATTAATGGTTTATAACAAGGTTCGCAGTTTTAGGTTCTATTAACTCAGTATGCAAGTTTGATCAAATCAGACGTTATTGAGTTTGAAACCATTAAGACGTGAGTTTTGATCAAAACTAGGTTGTAGATCTAGGGACTTTTATGAATTAAGTTTTTTTTTTAATATTTTTTAATTATGAGATTTAAGGTATCGATTATTAGACTTTAAAAAATGAATATATTCTTTATAAAGTTATAGAATGTACGTGGTTTGAAAAAATATTATCATCAGATTTGAGGCTATATAATCAGCAAATTTATTAAAAAGTATTCTTAACAAATTTAAGTTTATCGATGGTGCAAATTTAAAGAAAACTTTTTGTCAATTTTAAGGATATAAATCCATCGGATTGATGGAAATGATATTTTACGTGATGGTGTAGAATGTGATCAAGTTAGGCTGAGAGTAGAATTGGGTGGACTAGTTATACTGGAAGAAAGTTTCAGTTATGATTGGTGAACTTTAGTGGTATTTGATATTGAGTTTAGTTACACCAGATTAAATGCTATTTGGAATTGAGGTGATGAGCTTTTATGTATATGTTTTTGGCTAGAAGTTTAAAGGTGCCATTTATTGATTGGTCGGGATGGTTTCGAACCATTTAGAGTACCTGGCTTATCTTAGATGGGATGCGTGTACTTTGATTAGATGGTACATCTTAGATAGAGTTTGGGTGTGAGGATACCATTGCCTTAGAGTTGATCGGTAGTATATATGTTGGCTTAAGTAAGATTTGACGGAATAATTCAAACCTTCTTTGCCATGAATGCTTTAAGTACAGTCACCCATAGAATTCGCTCTTAAGTGGTATTGGCATGACTCTTCCCAAATACGCAGACCCCCTACACTCATAATTGTTGTACTCTCCAAAAAGATCCTCCCATGAATTCTTTGCACGATGGTCCTTATGGCATGACTTTGGTTGTTTTTAAGTCACAGTCTATTTGTTAAATACTTGAAATTTTTTGCACAAGTCTAAGTCATCATTCTTGATATTCTTTTGGAATTTGGTTTTGTCTATTTACTTTATCTATAGAGTTTTGAATACTCAACCTCATTGTCCAACTTAATAAAATCCTTTTTGTGACTTATTGCTTTGACAAAAAGTTTGGAACTATTTTTGATGAATTGTTAGAATTTTAAATTGCTTGTACTTTTGTCAAAAATTTTTCAATGAAAGAACCAACCTTGAATCTAACTACTTCAACCTTTCCTCCCATTCCCATTCCAACTCAATTTGTTCCTTAGTCACTTGGTGAAGCACACCTTGTATGACTGAATCCCTGATGCCTTGTTGGTTTCAACCTACTCCTTTCTAACCACCCAACCTATCCATCTCGTGGGCTCAATTGACTAAGTGTATAGAGTTTCAAGTTCTTAGGTCACTCCAAGGGAAATCGATGGAAAAGATGTCTTGATTAAACTCTCTTATATCATTCATTTTTGCGTCAAGCTTTACTCATTAATATGGTGATATTAGTGCTTAGGTTGGTTAGTACCAGTATTTTGTCTTTGATCACGATCTGTATTTTTAGGTAGTATTGATTTGGACTAACAATATGAGAGACAATTTAGGATTATGCACAAGAGTTCATGGTTTTGGGAGACGAGCCTTTTATTCTATCAAAGTGTGGTAAGAGTTTTTTCCCAGTAGGTATTGGGTTGGGTTAGACTTGATGGTGATACATTTAAGATATCTCATCTTTAGGTTGGTTGTGGGAGCTATCAGAGTGTGCAATAAAACCGTGATATTGGTAATATAAAGGTTCTGAGTAAAATTTTTGTAATGATCTTTGAATAACTAGTTGTGACTTGAGATCACATAGGAATTCAAGTTTGAGACTATACAATTTATGGTAGGTTGATCATGTTGCAGTACAATTTTTTAGTTATTAAAGGTTGAATTTAGGAGGGATTGGTAGGTGACCAAGGTGAGTGCAATAGAGGCTTGAGACTTAAAGCTTAGGTGTCAATAATGGTTAGCATACTATAAATTTTGAAGTAATAATCATTAGAATCCTTGAGTGTTGTAGGATGTTTTTGTGGAACTGGAGATTTCGAACTACAAGGCCACCTTACTATTTTATATGTGATCTGCCATTGGGAGAACTAGTATGGTCATAATGGAAGCACCTATAGAAGTAGATATGACACAGCAATACCCATACTTGTTTGGGTATTAGTGATTGTGTATTTTGAATCGAGCAGGTGTTTGAGTTGTGCCTTGTAATTTAGAATATTTGAGTTCATATTGGACGATCTTAGCAATTTTGAGGACAAAATTGTTTTCCGGGGAGGCGGGGGGGAGGTTGTTCTTATTGATGTTGCATTGGGTGTGTGGGTGTGTGTGTGTGTGTGTGTTGAAGCCTTGGCCCATGTATAAGCCCATACCAAACAAAATCAAAAAGCCTTGCCTCATACCTTATACGATGTCGTTTTGAATACTTGAAAGTTAAAACCCTAATATTTTCTTCTTCCCTCTCTCTCCTCCTTCCTTCTCCTCCCGCATGCCTTACCCCCTCCCTCATGGATCTCCCTCTCTCTCTCTCTCTCTCTTTGCAACCCGTGAGTTGGGTGCCGTCATCACACCGCCACCACCTCGAAGCACTCGTTGAAGCGACCCTGCCTCCTTTGCCACCGTTTGACCACCCGCTGCCCCTTGCTCTCTCTCTCTCTCTCTCTCTCTCTCTCTCTCTCTCTCCCCCCTAGTCTTCTCTCATCTCCTCGCCTTGCATCTCCCTTGTTGCTTTCGGTTCCTAACAGCAAGAGTGGTCGTGCCATCGCCCTTCGTCACAGGCTTCATCTCCACATGTTGTCGTCCTCTAGATCCCAGCATCACCGTGAACCTGCCCCCCCAACCAAAACCTATGCCGAACGCCTCTTCCCTATATCTTTGTTTCTCTCCTCTCTTGGCCATAGGAGCCATGATCTTCCAGTGTCACCATCGATTGAGTCGCCTTACATCATGATGTTGTCACCACCGTAACCCTAAGGCACTGGTAACCACTCCGCCGTGTGAAAGCTCCCACCCCGCCCTCTTGGTTTCTCCCTTACCTTCTCAAGACTTCTCTCGCATTTCCCTCAGTCACGGCCACACCATGAGCAACCCCCATCGCCCTATGTATCATGAGCAACCCCAGGTGTTTAAGGGGGTCCCTAGTCCTGTCGTACATGTCCATAAGGGGACCTCAAAACTTTGGTGGTAAAGGCATGACCATCACATTCACACTGTGGGGTAGGCTAGTGCTAGTGAGCAGTTGGTCTACTGATGATGATGCGCCAATCTTTTTTGTCATCTCTTCGTATTTCCCCTTGAGGTTACACAACTCCTTCTGCATGTTTCTTCTTTCTTCCTCCATGCCACCTCCCTCTCCTGCGTTTCTGGATTCTACATGCTCATTGTTGCTTGGTCCTGTGTCGTTTACTGGTCCGTTGGTGGCTACTCTGACTATCTCATTCTCTTTTTGGAGGGTCTCCACTTCAGTAGTTAGTTTTCCTATCAATTGCTCTATTGCTGCGAAAATTTTTTCCATGTTTGTTGATGTTGCTTCGTCTTGTCCCTGAGTTGTCTGAGAATGGGTTGTCATAGGCATACGAAAGACACGTTAAGTCAATCGAGATCCCACAAATGACGTCACTGTTAATGTCGTGTTTCGTACACCTTTAGACCTAGTTCTAGCAACTCGGGTCTTGGTCCACACACCTGCACACTGAAGAAAACAAAGGGAGAGAGGGGCCTTGGTGGAGGCCGGGGAGTCTCTAATGCTTAAGTCAATATATCTTCTTAGTAGTTTGTGCGAGGGCTTGGGGAGATCAAAGAGAGTTCTTCATACTTGCGAGTCAGTTTTTATACATGGTTTCTGGGTGGGGACACCTCCCACCTTGCCTTGTGGGGCTCATGTCATTGAGACTATTATTTGCTTAGAATCTTTTAATATAGTGTGATTCTTGAGGTGGCGCCATTAATGCAGCGTAGAGTCGGAGGGGCGGCACCATTAATGCGGCCTGGCTCCCTAACTAAACGTTAGCCTGCAATTGATCATTGTCGAGTCTCTCTATACTTGATGTCAGGAGATTGAGGGTCCTCCGCATCTCTCGTGCACAAGTTCTCAAGGGCTAGGCGTTACTGGAGTATGTCAGGGCGGCGAGTCTCATATGTCCCTATTGCTCATCTTTCCCGCTTCATGGGTTGGTTTTGATTACAGGCTGAGTGCTCCGCAGAGGCCCAATGACTTCTCCTAGAGGAGAGTCGTTGGGTTGGGCTCTCCCAGACCTTCCCTTTTCCCAAGGTACCTCATAGGCTTGTTATTTGGGCCTATAAGAAGAGAGAGAGAGGGGGGGCGAATCCCCTTACATACATGATGTCTTAACCTAACTTCTTGTTAACTTTGAATCCTTATTTACACCTATTGTCATCTCACATTTACACCATGCAACAAAACAAATTTTTAACAACCACCACCTTTAGAAATGCATACTTAACATAAACCTGTCACTTGCTTAACAAAATATACATGCATCCTCTTTTGAAAAACCTAAAGGCAAAACATGCCCCACCAAAAGTAAGGCTATGCTCAAAACTATATTTTCATTGATACCAAAATAAATTGTCCATGTCTATGTACTTATATATATATTTATCTCTATAATCAAAAGCATGTCTGTGTCTCAACCAGCCTATGGATCCCTTATGGTTTCTCTCTGAGACACCATCGCTATGAACGTTGAAGCTCATGTTCATCCATTCTTCATACAGCCTGTAAGTCTCAATGATTGCTTTTAATCCTCTTATGAGTTGCTCGCACTTATCTTTGTACATCTCAACTTGTTGCAGGAGATTGTTCACTAAAGGAGGGCACATTGAAGGTTCGAGTACAATTAAACAGCCTAATCCTTGTGCATACCCAAATCTGCGCCCTAATATTTCGTTGAATACCTCTTTTGCAACATCTTTATCCATTCCAGTGGGGTCTCTCTCTTTCCATAAAGATACCGTTTCATTCTATCATAGACACAGTAATACTCTTCCTACCACAAGTTAATATTATATATCACAAATTAACTCTACACGAATACAAATAAACCAAATAATAGTATTGTTGCTTACATAGTTTTCTTCATAGAGCTCTGTCACAAATGTCTCATTCTTGCTACACCACCAGGATAACTTATAGAAATCCACTAAGTTTTATGTTTCCTCCCGCTGCAAAGTAAATAATAACTTTATACTCTTAATGTACGGTATACAATGATTTGCTAAATGGATATACTATAAAAAACGATCATAATATACTTACATTCTCAGCAATTAACTTCACAAAAGACTTTGACCCAACTATGTGATTTGATCGTGCCTTCTCCCTATTCATCTTGTTTTGGCTAGATAAATTTTGAGTCATCAAATCAGTATAAATAAATGACATAAAACCTTAAAGCGAATGATAAATCATGTGGGTTGCATATCAAAACAAGATTCCAATCTATTTCCCACCTACAACCAAACCAAATCAAATGCAATAATGGATTTGGGTTCAGATGTACAAAACCATAGCATCATTGGTGTACCAAACAATTTGAGTATCATTCACTGGGATTTTGTATAAAGAGATAAATGTCTATTTTAACAAAGTGAATGTGTTAGGCGATGTTACCTGAAAGACAAGAGACATACATCGTTTACATAACTTTTTCCATTGGTGCATCAACCATCTTTGAACCTTTAGCCATGGTTGCAGCATGTGTAAGACTTTTCTTATATTCCTCATATAGTTGATGATGGAAGGCATTGTAACTACTTTGTAGCTGTAATCCGACATATTTTTAGTAATTTGGGTTCTCCCAGTCTAAGATGAAATCCGCCTAATAACATATCACCCCGAATATTACTCTTGTTTGGATATGATTTGAGGAATTAGTTTTTGCAACGGACACATGTCATTGGTAATTAAGGAATTTCTTTTTTGCATCGGATAGCTATCGTTGGGATGATTCAGATTTTTTTTATCCACTTGCAATGGAAAGATGTCGTTGCTAATTGAGTGGGTATTTTTTGCAACGAAAGAAAGTTATTGTTAATTGAGTTGGTATTTTTTGCAACGAAAACAAGTCGTTGGCAATTGAGAAATTGATGTTTGCAATGGGAAGAAGTAGTTGCTAATTGAGTAGATTTGTTTGTGACGAACATATTCGTCTGTAATGTAAGGAAAATAGACTAACTGCAATAATAATCTTGAGAAAAGATTTCATTAAAATTGTAACTATTTTGCAAAGAAATAAATTTTGTTGTTGCAAAAAGAGTATTATTACCAAGAAAAATAATGTTCGTTGCAAATAGTCGTTGCAAATCCAATTATGTTATAGTGACAATGATACTAGACCGAACATCTTTCATGACAATAAGGTCAAAATAAATACTTGAAACCAAAATATGTGGATAGATTGGTCATGTGTGGTTTTCCTAATTTTTCAAAACTTCTCGTAATTAAAGAAATTTCAAACTAGATATCTTCAAATCTATTAAAAAAAAAAAACATTATTTCAACTTTTCATCTAATTATTTATCCAAACGAAAAAACCAAAATAATTCTTACAAAATTCAAAATAACAGCTATTATTAAAAAATTAAAAAATATTCGAACAATTTTGCAACTCTGCCAATTGATTTTTGATTTGGACTTCTCTAGTTATCAGGAACTACTAGAGTCTTTCTGCGATCAATGCGAGAATGGAGATCACAACTCACCTTTATTCAGTTTACCGAGGAGCACATCATAGAGCAATCTAATCATGGACTGATTCAAGAA
>QEOT01004985.1:914-27349 GCA_003123785.1 Pterocarya stenoptera
CGAATAAATTAAATTATCAATAAATATTATAAAATTGTGATTAATTCGTATTTTCAAAAGAATGCAAACAACGGTCAAATGAGATCTATTTCTTTGTCAATGACACTGCATTTTGACGGAAGAAATCATGACCAAGACACGTGATTGGGCTGCATTTTCTTTTTTCAAAGAGAAATGATAAATACAGTCGTGAGTGTCCAAGTGGCGTGTAGTCACTTTGATAAAAAGTGAATAAAAATGGGACTCACTTGAAAAAAAGTTAAGTTTTTAATAGCGGACTCCACTCATTTTCAAAGCGACTGTATGTCATTTGCGCATTCCACGACTGTATGTAGAATTACTCTTTTTCAAATTTTATCTCGATCTCCTTTTCATAGGTTAGATAAATTGCGAATTAAATGCGACTCACCAACAACTGATGGGTTAGTACCGCTTATAATTTTCGAGATTAATATTAGATAAGTTATAGACGGTGAAAGTATCACGTAATTTTTTTTTTTTTTTTTAAAGAGTGAAGATTATTATTAAAAAATTAATTTTTTTTATAAGAATCTCATATTTATTTTATTTTATTAAAAAAAATACATAATACTTACCTACTCTATAATTATAAATATCATTTTCCAATTTCCAAACACTTATACAAGGAGCGAAATTGTTGAATTATTATTAGGAAGCTAGGTAGCTTGCCAAAATTGTCAAAAAAAAATTGGTGGCCATCAATCAGACTTTAATCTACACATGTAATATCGGACCAATCTTGTTTTTTTTTTTTTTTTTTTTTTTTTTGTTGAATGCGTATATGGCTCGTACTTTGGCAGGTACACGTCACTGTTCAAATGGTCGGTTATATAACCATGCCATAAAGTTGGACTTTGCATGCAGAAGACGAATGTTTTTGGTTTTCACTCGTGATGGAAGACAAGTGTTCCGAACATAAAAAGATTATATAAAAATAAATTTATAAAATGGTGTGATTTCATATAATCTGTTATATATATATTTTTAAAAAAGAGTGCGGCACCTCCAAAATATTATTAAAAATATTCATTTATAGTGGAGGAAATCCCAAACAAATAAATTCCGACTAACTAAAAACCAACATCAAACAAATTAGACATTAAAGCCTAATGCTAGGCAAATCAAGAAAATCCAACATAAGCAAACCTCGCATACGTAGTAGCTAATCATCAGAACCCACATATGTACAAATTGTTGAATTATCTGCAACCTTATTACTCTTTTTAAATTAGTGCGATATCAATTAAGACCACGAAGAACCATAAGCAATTTTCCGTTATATGTATCTTACAATAAAAATAATTTTACAATCAGACGTACCATATCAAACTACGTTAGTATGTAAATTTATTTTTGTATAATCTCTTTGCTACTAAAGTATTTCTCATAATAAAAAAGATTTTGTTACTCATCATACCACACACTACACTTGTTTTTATTTTTATTTTTATTTTATTTTATTTCTACTAAACTAATTGCGTTCTTCTACTAAATGTACTCATCATCCATACGTCACATACTTATTAAGGAAAAAAATAAAAAGATAAAAAATCATATGTGGTATATGATATAGAGATGATGAGTAAAATTTTTCTAATAAAAATACAAAGTCTCTTTCACCGTATTGATACATTATTGGCAAATATTTTACCTTTTGCTACACTATTCATGTATATGTAAGAACACTTTCAACGGATTTTGTAAAATCTATTTTTATGTAAAATTTGAAGAAAAATAGTTCAAAAGTGCCTCCAACGAATCCTCTATTTTCAAATCTATTTTACATTTTGTTATAGTGTTCAGCTACATTTAGTATGAACTGTTCACAAATGTAAAAATATTTTATTTATTTATTATCTTTTCATGTACTTTATCTCCCACAACAATTTCTCTCTCCTTGTACTTTTTTCCAACAAATTATTAAATAATATAATATAAAGAAAAAATAGACAAATTGATATATGGTATATTGTAAAAATTAGTATGTAAAATAGAAAAAGTAAATTTTAGTGATGTATTTTAAAAAATAAGATACATAAACTATTGGAAGTGCTCTAATCTGTTTAGTACTAATATGTATGGTAACTCTATCAATGTTTGTTTTTTTAAAAAGTGATTATTGGTTAATCTTAGAGTACAGGGACATAGTATTCTAATTCTATCACATAATAGATATATAATTAAAAAAAAATTATGTATTAGTTATCATTTCTACATATTTATAGTTTTTTTTTAAAGTATATAATGTGAGATTGTAAATAATAACTTATGAGAAGAATATTTTATAATTAAAACATTAATACTTATGTAAGAGTTTTAACAATACATTATCCACGTGGAAGTACAATATCGACTGTATTACCTAATAATTAATTTAATTTGGTTGGAAGGAGAGGCAGTGTGAAAGAGTGGGTCAGCCGATGCCTATAATGGTACAACTACGTTTGTCGGCGTAAGTAGTATTGTATATATAATATCCTGTAAATTAATATTAATAATTTACGTACGTTTTGGAAGCTTCTTCCAAGCAATAATGGATGTCTTTCTAATAGCCGAATAGGTTTGCCATTGGGCTGGGCTAAACCATTGGCTCGGAGACAGATCACGAGCTGTCCTATATGTGAAACCCCAACTCCATCTGCTGCCTCAAGTCCCGCCGGCCTGATTTATTTTCCTCCGTTTCTTTTTTAAAGAGGAAAATAGATAGCAAAAATTTGTACAGTTATTTTTGTTTTTTTTTTTATGCATTTTACTAATTTAATTGGCTGTATTATTTTTTTAATATAAAATATCTGTTTTGGTCACTCACATTAATAACGTGTATAATAAATACGCAAAAATGACTGTACGTAATATAACTAATAAATAAATCTCTTCTAATTGCCATCCAATATAGTTTGAAGAGGTAATTACCAAAAGATAAACGCTACAAATAAGTCTTACAATACACACATTTAAGAAAGTCATTTTTATCGTTCAATTTAAACACACATATTTAAGTATTAAGATAAAAGATAACAATGCAAATCACATATAGATTAGGCGGAGTCGGGAGGTGTGAGACTTTAATGTAGAATTTCTCATTATCAGATTTGATATTTTGAGGGTGGTTATAAATTAAGATTAGGTTTGGATGTTGAGATAAAATGAAAATTTTTGAAAATTTTGTGAATAGTATTAAGATGAAAGTTTAAAATATTATTTTTTAATATTATTATTGTTTTGGGATTTGAAAAAGTTAAATTAAAATTTAAAAAAGTTAAATTGTTTATTATATTTTATATGAAATTTTGAAAAAGATGTAATGATAAGATGGGATGAGATAGAGATGAGAAATCTCATCTCTTCCCCCGAACATAACCTAAATGATAGTTTGAGGGAGTTGATGGCGTGAATATGTTACAAAACGATACTATATATTTAAGTTAAGAAAACTCTCCAAAATATGGATTTTTTTTTTTTTTTTACTTCAAAATATCGAGTTCTGTCATTCCAAAATATCATTGTCTTTATTAGACAAATTCCAAAATATCATTTACGGGCAAAACATATATTTCATATTAAAATATTTAATGCGGCTCGCATATAATAAAGTATTTATTTAGAGGTAAAAGCGAAATTTCATGAAGGTTTGTATCTCCAAGTAATACCAATCAAAGTGTTGCAGGACTTGATATAAAAAAGGATGTCAACACCATAATAAAGAAAAGTAACTTAACAATTAACATATTGAATAATGCTAGATACAGTCTTGGATTATAAAAACTATGTCCACTCATTTTGAAAAAAATAGGATTTATCATTAAAAAAATAAATTTTTATATAAATTCTAGATTTATCCAATTTTCTCAAAAAAAAAAAAAAACGTAAAATTTACAAACTCTATTGCAATTATCGTTTGTCCTTAACAAAAGCTCATTTGTATTTAATTTCTTTACGTTGTCGTACTTGTGATGGATGTATTCCACCACCACACCACGATTAGATCTCCCCCGTCCCCAATCTTCCAAGGGAGATGATATTTGTCCATTTCGGCTCATAAGCCTCCATGGGCGGCATGCATGAGGCTAACGCATTATCATCCTCCGCACGTTCGGGTCACTCTTTCCTCCATAATCATTCATCTCCGCTCTTTTTTCACCTCACGTAACCCTTTTGATGTTTTCCCTTTTAGGGATTTTTTTATTCTTTTTGTTTTCAGAGACTTTGGAGTTTAAATATGCATCAACCAAATATCTTCTGTTGTCTTAGCTAGATTATGTTTTCGACTGGTGAATGGTCTCAATGTGCTGCCGTCTACGTGAGTGCGTGGCCTCCACACACCACCAAGCTCCACCACGTACAGTTAATATGCCCTAGTGCTGCAAGTCCAACTTTAGATTGCCATAAGAATCACACGACAACTCCTTGGCACCATGTCAAGGAATGTGAGACCGACCCAACTTGCTCTGTATCAACTTTTTTGGAATATTGTTTGTTGAGATTTCTTTCTCTCATAATGTCTTTTTAATTTTATTTAAGGAAATTGTTATGGTAAGCAAGCATCGTTTATTAAATTTTATTCAAATCTATTATTAGCTATATATATATATATTCTATCTACAAGTCGTTGTGAATAACACTTAGTAATTTAATTTTTAAAAAAAAAATCTCAAAATTTAAATTTTACAAATCAAATCTTATTATTTAATTTATGTGAATAGTGTACTTTACACACTGTCTTGAAAATAAAATAAACTCTAACAGCTTCGCCGGCTTGTGAATCTGTGATTATGAATGGTGTCTTTTGTTTGGTTTGTTTTGACTAGGGGTGATCATCGGTCGGTCCGGACCGAGAAAACCAGACCGGACCGGCCATTTTGGACCGGACCGGACCGGACCGGTATTGGTCCGGTCCGGTCCGGTCCTTTTTTTTTTGGACCGACCACATTCGGTCCGGTCCACGGTCCGGCGGTTTTTCGGACCGGACCGGACCGGACCGGACCGAATATAAATTTTTTTTATATTTTTTTATATATAATTAATTATATATATAATTATACTATATTATAATTAAGTATAGACTATTAATACTATTATATATTTATATAGTTATACTAATGGTTATATTAGTTATTATATTAGTTTAGTTATACTATATTATAGTGATTTATTATAAGTTAATAAATTTATAACTATATTATATATTAGTATAAGTTATAATGATTTAGTATAGTTATAAACTTATAAGTAATAAGTATAGACTATAGACTATAGTACTTATACAATTATACTTATACTAAATTACTAATATATAGCTATACTATATTACTAATAGTCTAATACTTTAAAATTTATACTAATACTATTATATAGTTATATTAGTTGTTATATTAGTTTAGTTATACTAATAAATTAATAATACTATATTATAGTGATTTATTATAATTATATTATATATTAGTGTAAGTTATAATAATTTAGTATAGTTATAACTATTAACTATAGACTATAGTTATACAACTTATACAATTATACTTATACTAATATTACTAATATATAGCTATACTATATTACTAATAGTCTAATACTTTAAAGTTTATACTAATACTATTATATAGTTATATTAGTTGTTATATTAGTTTAGTTATACTAATAAATTAATAATACTATATTATAGTGATTTATTATAATTATATTATATATTAGTGTAAGTTATAATGATTTAGTATAGTTATAACTATTAACTATAGACTATAGTTATACAACTTATACAATTATACTTATACTAATATTACTAATATATAGCTATACTATATTACTAATAGTCTAATACTTTAAAGTTTATACTAATACTATTATATAGTTATATTAGTTGTTATATTAGTTTAGTTATACTAATAAATTAATAATACTATATTATAGTGATTTATTATAATTATATTATATATTAGTGTAAGTTATAATGATTTAGTATAGTTATAACTATTAACTATAGACTATAGTTATACAACTTATACAATTATACTTATACTAATATTACTAATATATAGCTATACTATATTACTAATAGTCTAATACTTTAAAGTTTATACTAATACTATTATATAGTTATATTAGTTGTTATATTAGTTTAGTTATACTAATAAATTAATAATACTATATTATAGTGATTTATTATAATTATATTATATATTAGTGTAAGTTATAATGATTTAGTATAGTTATAACTATTAACTATAGACTATAGTTATACAACTTATACAATTATACTTATACTAATATTACTAATATATAGCTATACTATATTACTAATAGTCTAATACTTTAAAGTTTATACTAATACTATTATATAGTTATATTAGTTGTTATATTAGTTTAGTTATACTAATAAATTAATAATACTATATTAATATTATAGTGATTTAATATAACTATATTATATATTAGTATAAGTTATAATGATTTAGTATAATTATAACTATTAACTATAGATTATAGTTATACTTATACAATTATACTTATACTAATATTACTAATATATAGCTATAGCCTATAGCCTATACTATATTACTAATAGTCTAATACTTTATACTAATACTATTATATAGTTATACTATAATTGTCATTATAGTATTAGAATCATAAATTATACTATAGTTATACTTATACTAATATTACTAATATATAGCTACACTATATTACTAATAGTCTAATACTTTATACTAATGCTATTATATAATTATAATTTATACTAATCATGATTCATAATAACTAATCATTATAAGTCTATCACTATATATATTTAGTATCAATGTATTAATATATTCTTTAATGTATTACTAATATTATTAAGTATTAAGTGTTATAGTATAAATTATAATATATGTATAATTTATAAATTTATAATAGTATGTATAATTAAATATTTTATTCTTATTTATAATAGTATGTTAACTATGTATCTTTTTTAATTATGGATATAATATGTATGGATAATTAAATTATTCATGCTTATTGTTTCATATACAAAATGTTAAAAGTTGTATATGGCTCATTATGTATTAAGATACTTTAAGTTAGTAATAAAGTAATAATTAACATCATCAATAATGTAATTTTTATCTAATTTATTATCATTGACCATATAAAATATTTTTTTATTGAGTTTGTTATATAATCCACATTAATAAGTCACTTAGTTTAATTTAGTATTGTAAATAATTTTTTTTATGAATTGATTTATATATATATAAAAAAAAAAAAAAAAAAGGAAGAGGCCGGACCGAATGGACCGGACCGGACCGAAAGCTACCGGTCCGGTCCGGTCCCCTTGGATGTTCGGTCCGGTCCGGTCCGGTCCAATTGATGGACCGAAAACTTTCGATCCATCGCCGGACCGGACCGTGTGCAGTCCTAGTTTTGACATTGTTTTAGTGCTTTTTTTATTGGGTGGGGTCATTAATGACCACTCCACCTTTGATTATTGCTTCCAGGTACTTGTAGAATCTAGCATGTGGCTTTTGTTATAATTTCCATTATCCTTAATTAAGGTAGGAACAGACCGTTTCAACGATTATCAAACTCAAAATCATATTATAATCCTCGTCGTTTGGACTGAAATCTTGATGTACAAGCAATGACATCTTTTGATTTTTTATTGTTTGAGAAAGAAAAATTAAGTTCGTTTGGATAGTGAGATGAGATGAGTTGAGATGGTTTGTGAATAATAGTGAGATTATTAGTTAAAATTAGATAAGATAAAATGAGATAAGGTGAGATAGTTCTGTGTCCAAACGGGTCTTAATCAAAATTTTCCTAAATCGGCTAATAATTTTATCAAATTTCTTATATTTTCTATGTTTTTGTTTTCTTTGTTGAGTGGAATTTCAAAATATTTTATTTCAATGTTGGGAAAGAATGTTTTGATCTCCTATATATTTGGTTTACAGTTTGTTCTTGTTTGATTTAGAGACTAATCACATAATTTCTATAATTATTTCGTGAAGAAGGGTGGGACTGCCCATTCGAATCGCGTCATTCATATGTGACTCTTTGAATTATTAGTATATGAATGACGCGATTCTTTTTTTGAAAACTAAAAGAATCGCGTCATTGATATACTAATAATTCAAAGAGTCACATATGTTCTGAAAAAATCCCGGCCCACGATTCTGCTTATTTTCTCGACACGTCCTGAACGCTTGGGGTGCTAGATTAGTTGGGCAGAACCCAAAAGTAAGAAACCCAACCGTTTGGCCCAAAGATAGAAAAACCTCAAGTTGGGCCCTAGTATGTTCAAAACCGATCAACGATTGGAGTACGAGTATTCTTTAAGAAATGTTGGAAAAGTGAGATAAGATAAAAAAATATGTGAATAATAGTAAAATTATTTGAGTTAAAATATTTTATTAAATTTTAAAAAATGAAAAAAAAAATTTGAATGTTATAAAATTCAAATATTGTTCTCATATAAATTTTTAATATTATTTTTGTTTTAAAATTTAAAAAGTTGTACTAATCTTTGTGTTTTTTTTTTTTTAAGTTTGCGAAAGTTTTAATAATTAGGTAATGATTAGATGAAAATGTTGAAAATTAAAAATTAAAAATTGTTTGTATTTGAGTGATATTTGAGAAGAAAATTATAAAAAAATTTGACATGAGATGAAATTGGATGAGATGTGTTTTCCAACCTTAATTGCATTTGTTGCATGTACTTGATATTCACATTTACACTGAATATCCAATCATCAATTCCTTGCACATGCGAGTCGTGTTAATATTTATCACAAAAGTAATGCTATAAACTGCACTCTCATTCTGCTTTATAAAATATGGTACTTTTATCACATTTTTTTAAAGAACAATTTTAAAGGTTTATGGGCAATGAGGTAAAATAATAAATGCATGATTTATGGAATTTTCCTTATCAACCAACTTAAGAGAAAGTAAACTTGTAGTTAGGGCTGTAAATGGGTCGGTCCGGTCCGATCCAATCTAGTCTAGTCGTGGATCAAACTTTTCGGTCTACCATTTTTTCCGATCCTCGGTAGTTATTGGTCTGGTCCGGTCCGACCTTTTTTTTTTTTTTTTTAATCATTGTATTAGCCTATAAGCCTATTACGTATATATAGTTATAACTTATAGTAATATTAATACCATACAATTATACATATATTATGTTATAATCTTATAACTCTTATAATATATTAATATATACTAATACTATATATTATATTATTATAGTGTTACTGTTACTACTACATATAGACTTATAGTGTGTGCATATATATATATTATAAATTATAATGATATAGTGATAATATAGTATATAGTGATTTAGTAAAGCTATAAAATATATTAGACTATATAATAGTATTAATATTATACTATTAGTATAGTTATATATTAGTATTAGTTATAAATTTATAGTCATTAGTCATTAGTCATAGTGATATTAATAATTTAATACTATATATAGTTATAAACTTAGTGATTTCTTTATAATTATAGACTATAGTTATAGTGATTTAGTTTAGTTATTAATTTATAATTATATAATTATATTGATGATGTTAATTATTACTTTGTTGCTAATTTAGAGAATGTAATGTATTATAATTTTATGTTGTAAATGAGGATATGTTAGATGAAAATTACATAATTTATTATATAATTATTATATAAAATAAAATATTTATAAAAATAAAAATAAAAATTTTTGAATTCTGTTGGTCCGGTCTAGGAAATCTCCACTCCGAGATTGGACCGAAGACTGAAATACCCCTACTCATTAGACCGAAACCGATCATGAAAACTTTCGATCCAGTCTGATCAGTCCATTCGGTCCAAACCGACCGTTTTACAGTCCTACTTGTAGTTGTAAGACAAAGTTACCCGTTTTCTGTTCTAAACTAATTCAAGACCAACCTGTCTAATCGTCTAGAATTTTTAGAATAATGGCATCGTTATTATCTTTCTTGTTTTCAAATAGTATTAGAGAATTACAAAAGGGAAAAAAAATCAATTTTTTTATTTAAAATTAAAAAATAATAATTATCTATGTCTTTTATAATATATTTGACTTTGAGTAAATCCCCCAAAAAAAACACCAAATGTAAAAAGAAATAATTATTTTAATGATGAGCACAATTTCTTTTGTCAAAGAAAACACTATTCCCACCAAGTAATTCTCACCCATTTTTATACCCATTCTTTATTGATTTATTTAATAGTTAAGAAAGTATTTTTAATAAATTTATATATTTTTTTAAATATTTGAAGTGTTTAAAAATAGGATGCGGCTAGTCTGCCGCCCCAGAGTCATCGTTGGGCTTACCATCCAGTGCAAAATTTTATTTATTTTTTTCTCATTTTACTTTTCATTTTTTTTATATATTTAAATACATTTAAAAAAAATACATCAATATATTTAAAATTACTAAAAAAAAAAAATCAGCGTTCAAAAAAAAAAGTGTCAAAAACAAGTGGGAAAGTAGTTTTATTCTTAAAAATATGTTTAAAAACATTAAAAAAAAAAAAAAAAACTTTTTTGACTGTTCGGTGAGGATTCTGACCTCGGTGGGTCACCCTTTGTCAAAAGGCGCCGTGTATGCTTAAATTTTTGAATCAACACTTCGACTTATAGTCAAAGGGTTTTTTTCCGATTTTCAAGGGATGGTCGAATTAAAGGGTGCCAACAAAACCCAAAAATATTGAAACACAAACAAAAAGAAACGAAGCTATTAGTTAGTCATCAGTCAATGCAGTCATGATCCCATACATTATATACCATATTTTTTTAATTTTTAATTATTATTTTAATTTTTTAAAACTAATTATATTATTTTATTTATTATTCATACATCATAATCAAACAAAATTATATATATGTGATAGGAAAATGATGATAAAAAGTTTTTAAAACAAGGATAAAGATGGTCTGTCGTTCCATTTGTACCGCTTGAGCAAATTTTTTTTTATTTAATGATTAAAAAAATAATTTTAAATATATTGATGTATTTTTTTATTTTTTAAATATATTTAAATAGGTTAAAAAAATATTAAAAAAAATTAATTTTACGCTGGGCAGCACCCTTCAAAACAAAAGCACAACTCTCTCTCCTGGACCAACTTTTCAGCAGGGGTGTCCACATCGTCCTCGGTCTGCACGCCGGCCCTATTTTCACGTGTTGGAAAGTTGGATTAAAGTTCGGTTTGGTTTGAATATTAATAACCTTTCGGCGATCGTTTCGGTTAAGTTATTATTCAATATCCGTACTATCGTTTTAAGATAATATATATAAATTATATTTTAAATAATATTAATGTAAGTTTTAAAAATATAAAATATACATTTATAAAATTTAATAATATTTTTAAAGTTCTCAATCAAACTATTAAAAAAATAATCATTGATTTTTATCACAAAAATAAGAGTATGGATTTAATTTTCAATTCTTGAGTAAAATGAATTAAAAAATAATTAAGAAAATAATTTTTAAATATAAAAATTGAAATAAAAATTATAAAAATACATTATAAATATAAAAATATAAAAGTTTGACAAATACACTAAAAAGCGGCTGATATACCCAAAACCATTCAATATTAACCGAAATGCACCGAATGATCGATCTTTCCGTACCGGACCACTACCTGGCATTATAAATACTGACCGTACAAACCTTGGCTTAGACGCAGAACTTTAAAAAAAAAATATATATATATATATACATATGATATATTTTAAATAATTAAGCTAAATCATATCAATTATAAAATAATTTATTGTGGTGTCGGTTTTGAATGTTACTAAACACAAAGTCTCATCCAGAAACATTTTCAACTCACGAAAAGATACAAAAAATCATCATCCAATTTTCTATTTTTTTAAGAAAGTCTTACGTGGAAAATAAATAAGAATTTCGTAAAGAATGTTTAATTAATCTTAATACTTTTTTTTTTTTGAATAAGAAGAATTTGAAAAAAAAATTTGCGTGTCTGATGAACTTTGATTGTGGGCGGCTAGGTGTATTATATAGGAAAATGGGGCACGTAAACATATTTTTTCTTTTTAATATGACTCCTAAACCATTAAAGTTGTCATCTTACCCGTAAGCTATCACTTATTTTGTAATTCATCGTTTTATCTCCTTCTTTAATATTTAATCGTTATATTAATTTATGTTATGTTATTTTTTTTTTAATCTATCTATCAAATCTTAGCTAGAGGATGCAATATAATTAATTTTTTAAATTAAAGTAAAATGATACTTTTAATAAAAAAAAATAGAAATCATATTGAAAAAGGAGAGAGGATTTAATTTTTAATTCACACTAATTATAAAGTATGGTAGATGATGCGGACAAGGTCAACCTCCACAATACCTTTAACATAAAAGAAATAAAAAGAGAGATCCACACATGCAACATAAAAGATTTGTTTTGAAAAGTCAAATATTATGTACCCCCGAGACCCCATCACTGGTCAAAGTTAAAACGGTGCAATTACCCTTTAACGAATTATTTTACTTGTATTGAGCGAATAAAATCAATGCGTGCTGTCTTCTTTAAGAATATATGATTTTTTTTTTATTCATCCTTTGACTTGATAGAAATTAATTTGAAAAAAAAAATAGAAAATCAAGTATTACCATCTCGTTAGTGGGAATGATTTAGGTTCGTTTAGAGTTTAAAAATATTTTCATAATTTTGTGAATAATAGTGAAATAATCTGTAAATAATAATAAAATAATTAAAAATTAAGATATTTTATTAGATGTTGAGAATGAGAAAAAAATTGAATAAAAATATTATAAATTTAAAATATTATTTAAATATAATTTTTTTAATATATTTTATTTGAAAATTTAGAAAAGTTATAATGATTAGATAAAAAAATTAAAAATTAAAAATTAAAAAATATTTGTGTTTAAATGATACTTGGAAAGAAAATTATGAAAAATCTTAAAGATATTTAAGAATATTTAAATATCCAAATAAGCTTAATCTATGCAGAATCCTATAAAATTAATTTTACGTGTAAATATGTGAGTTAGTTTTTATTTATAATTGAATTTTTAGGTTAATATTTTTTTTAAAAGTAATATTAGGTACAAATTTCAAATAAATAAATTTCATACAAGTCATTTATAAAAAGTGAAGCCCAATAATAAAAAATATTTATTTTTACATTTTTTTTTAAGTAGTGTGTACCTTTTCATAAAGACTTATACAAGATTTATTTATTTAAAATTTATATAAATTTTTTCTTTTCTTAAATTTGGGAATGATATTATTATTATATTAACGTATAATTTTCATTTTGTAAAAATATTGTATAAACATAGCGATTTTCAAACTTTTTAATCCTAAATTTATAAAAAGATCTGAAATATTTAGTACTGCATAATACATTGATAAGGAAGTACAAATTAAGGATAATGAGTAAAAATTAAATACTCTTGTTTTTTTTTCACAGCTGCAAACCAAACTTCAAAGAAGATGCGCATTTAAGCCATCGAAGAAGAAAACGAAGGCAAAAGAAAATAAAAATGCAATAACCTAGCGTCTCCATCAGAGATACTCCAAAGTTCACAAAATCTCGAGAACCTGAACCTGCAAATTTTGATCTGAAAACTGAAAAGCCTCCCCATCCACAGTCAAAGATGGAAAAGAACCTGATTCAGCCACTGATTGCTGCTTCAATCTCGTTCTTAATCGCAAGCAGAGCTTACAGAAGAAAATCCCTTGACCTTTCCGGGGCTCTTTCCGGCTTTCTTGTTATGTCCATTCACCTTACCCTCGGATACCGGTCCGTTTCTATTAATTTTTTCTGTTGTCTGTTTAAACTCTGTTTGTTTGCTAGGAAAATGTGAGAAGATGAAGAAGAAGATGAGGGGTTGAACTATTTAATTAATTGTATTTTTCTTTTAGGTATGGAGCTATGCTGCTTGTGTTCTTCTTCACTTCCTCTAAGCTCACGAAGGTGGGCGAAGAGAAAAAGCGACGCGTCGATGCTGATTTTAAGGAAGGCGGACAAAGAAATTGGTAAATAACCTCTGTCGATTGATTTCGCGAAACTCAAGTAAAAATCTCTTCGCGAGCGTAATCTTGTATTGATTTGCATGGCCAAGAAATATAGGTGTGGTGGTTGAATTGGTCATAATCTCTGTTGCTCAGTATTTCAATTCCTAATCCGTTGGATGTATCTCTGACTTCGTGTATATAACTCGATGTTGCTTGAACTGTTGTCGAATGTCGATAATGCACGTACAAGGCTCACAGATTGGCACATACTGGTATTTTCTTCCCCAAAAAAATAGAAAAATTGTAAATTCCATGCTGTAATGCACCTTTGTGTTGGCTGTGCTATGATGTGAGTTTGACCGCTCATATTGTTATTGGGTCTATTTTTTGTACCGCCTGATTGTGTATTTTGGAAACCTTTTTTATAAAAAGTTTTTTGATGTGTGGTGAACCTGTACGTGGTAGTTTATGGATAGAATGTGCTACATGTAAGCTATTGCTCGCTAGATAAAATCATTGGCATCTCATCTTTGAATTGCTTGTACCTAATTATGTCGATTTGAAAAATGTATCCAAGCACCAAGGGGCTGTTGAATGGACTTCAGAGCTTTTTGCAAACTGCATTTTTCTTTTTTCAGTTCCTCTATTATCATCAACACACAACAATGTGAAAGTAATGGGCCAGCATGCATCTCTGAAGCTTCTGCAATGGCAAAGTGCCAAATTGTTGATGCTCTTTTTAAAANAAAAGCCTCCCCATCCACAGTCAAAGATGGAAAAGAACCTGATTCAGCCACTGATTGCTGCTTCAATCTCGTTCTTAATCGCAAGCAGAGCTTACAGAAGAAAATCCCTTGACCTTTCCGGGGCTCTTTCCGGCTTTCTTGTTATGTCCATTCACCTTACCCTCGGATACCGGTCCGTTTCTATTAATTTTTTCTGTTGTCTGTTTAAACTCTGTTTGTTTGCTAGGAAAATGTGAGAAGATGAAGAAGAAGATGAGGGGTTGAACTATTTAATTAATTGTATTTTTCTTTTAGGTATGGAGCTATGCTGCTTGTGTTCTTCTTCACTTCCTCTAAGCTCACGAAGGTGGGCGAAGAGAAAAAGCGACGCGTCGATGCTGATTTTAAGGAAGGCGGACAAAGAAATTGGTAAATAACCTCTGTCGATTGATTTCGCGAAACTCAAGTAAAAATCTCTTCGCGAGCGTAATCTTGTATTGATTTGCATGGCCAAGAAATATAGGTGTGGTGGTTGAATTGGTCATAATCTCTGTTGCTCAGTATTTCAATTCCTAATCCGTTGGATGTATCTCTGACTTCGTGTATATAACTCGATGTTGCTTGAACTGTTGTCGAATGTCGATAATGCACGTACAAGGCTCACAGATTGGCACATACTGGTATTTTCTTCCCCAAAAAAATAGAAAAATTGTAAATTCCATGCTGTAATGCACCTTTGTGTTGGCTGTGCTATGATGTGAGTTTGACCGCTCATATTGTTATTGGGTCTATTTTTTGTACCGCCTGATTGTGTATTTTGGAAACCTTTTTTATAAAAAGTTTTTTGATGTGTGGTGAACCTGTACGTGGTAGTTTATGGATAGAATGTGCTACATGTAAGCTATTGCTCGCTAGATAAAATCATTGGCATCTCATCTTTGAATTGCTTGTACCTAATTATGTCGATTTGAAAAATGTATCCAAGCACCAAGGGGCTGTTGAATGGACTTCAGAGCTTTTTGCAAACTGCATTTTTCTTTTTTCAGTTCCTCTATTATCATCAACACACAACAATGTGAAAGTAATGGGCCAGCATGCATCTCTGAAGCTTCTGCAATGGCAAAGTGCCAAATTGTTGATGCTCTTTTTAAAAGGCTGCTCCTCTGTTCCTTCTTTTCAGGATACAAGTTCTTAGCAATGCTGGCATTGCTGTGGTTTTGGTTGTCATCATATGGAAATTGACAGGAGGGCAGGACAAGTGTTTGGACTCAAAAGACTCAACTCATGTTACATCTCTCCTCGGTGGCATTATTGGTCACTATTGCTGCTGTAATGGAGACACTTGGTCTTCTGAACTTGGGGTACTGAGTGATGCACAACCTCGACTAATCACAACCTTTAAGGTGAATCTTGCTTCAAAAAATTATTTGCTTCTGTCAACTATAGTTGTAGCGTTCTCAGCCATTCCATGTGTGCACATACACGACTCCAAAACCTTTATGCTAGATGTTAGAAGCATTTACCTGCAATTGTCTGCTCTGGCTATAAAATAAAAAATGTAGCTATTGGAGCTAAGAGGTAGCTTTGTCTGGTTTTGATCACCCCTCATGCAACTTATGCTTTGATCTCATTCCTGCGCTCACAGTTTTTGGGTATATTGTGAGCTCCAGCATTACATACGTGCTTCTTAAAAATTATACTGTCGATGTCATGAAGTAGACAATTTTTCTCCACATCCGCCACCTTTTTTTTATACAAGGGGGGTGAGGGTTTCGAACCCAGGTTTTCTATTTGGAGAACCGGGTTATATGCCATCAGGCTCTTGGCCACCACCCTTTTCATACTGTAAAAAAAAGATGGGAAAAATCTTCTTGTATTGCTCAACTCACTGAAATACTACACGTGTCTTTTATATATAGATAAAAAAGAGCGGGAAAATTAAAATTAAAATTATCTAATCTCTAATACGCCCCCCCTCAAGCTGGATCATGAATATCAATGATGCCGAGCTTGGACAACAAGGCAGAAAACAAAGGGAAACCAAGAGGTTTTGTAAAACAGTCAACAAGTTGAGTTCTTGAAGGGACATGAAAGGTATGGAGGAAACCATCTTGTATTTTGTCACGAACAAAATGACAATCGATCTCTATGTGTTTAGTATGTTCGTGAACTACAAGATTGGAGGCAATGTGAATGGCAGCTTTGATATCACAGTATAATGAAGTAGCAGCTGGAGGAACTTGTAAATCATATAGTAAGGAGGAAATCCAAACCAGTTCACGAACTGTGGTGGTCATGGCACGGTACTCTGCCTCAGCAAAGGATCTTGAAACTGTAGCCTATTTTTTGGACTTCCAGAATACAAGAGAATTACCAAGAAAAATACAAAAACCAGTTATAGAACGTCTAGTATCATTATATCCAGCCCAATCAGAATTTGTGAATGCACTCAAGTGAAGAGATGATAAATCAGGAAAGAAGAAGCCTTGACTTGGAGAAGATTTCAAGTACTGTAATATCTTATATGCAACATGTAGATGAGGTTGCCGAGGGGAGTCCATAAATTGGCTAAGCGTATGGACATCAAATGTAATGTCTGGCCTAGTTATGGTAAGGTACAATAATCGACCCACAAGTCTTCTATAAGCTTTAGCATCATCAAGAAGTACACCATCAGACCGAGACAATTTAACATTTTGCTCCATGGGAGTCTTGACTGGTTTACAACCCAAGTAACCAGTATCTGATAAAATTTCCAAAGCATATTTTCTTTGTGAAAGAGATATGCCTTTGGAGCTGCTTGCAACCTCAAGTCCCAAGAAGTATTTCAAGGAACCAAAATCTTTCAACTTGAACTTTTGATCAAGAAAAACTTTGAGAGTATTTACTGCCTCAATATCATTGCTTGCAATTAAGATATCATAAACCAATAAGGCTATGAAGGATGAACCTTGAGATCGAGTGAAGAGAGAATAATCAGCTTTAGATTGTGTAAAGCCATGTTCAATAACTATGAAAGAAAACTTAGCAAACCACTGGCGTGATGCTTGTTTCAATCCATACAAGGATTTATTGAGCCGACACACTCTATTATCTCCTTTGTCACCAAATCCCAGGGGTAAAGACATATAAACTTCTTCTGTCAACTCAGTTGACATCTAATTGGATTAGATGCCAACCTTTGGTGGCTGCAATGGCTAGTAAGCACTTGATTGTAACCATTTTGGCAATAGGTGAAAATGTATCAAAGTAGTCGATCCTTTCTTGTTGGGTAAAACCCTTAGCTACCAACCTAGCCTTATATCTTTCAAGAGTACCATTAGACCTATGTTTGATCTTAAACACCCATTTGCATCCAATTGGGTGCTTATCAGGTGGGAGAGTGGTCAAGGTCCAGGTGTTATGGTTTTCTAAAGCAGTGATTTCATCTGCCATAGCAATCCTCCAATGGGGAAATTTTACAGCTTGGTGATAAAACTGGGGTTCAAAGGTTGAAGAAATAGCTAAGGCATATGCTTTGTAAGATGAAGACAACCGAGAATAAGAAAGAAATGAAGAGATAGGATATTGCTTACTTGATTCAGGACCAGTAAAAGGAATTGAGGATGAAGGAGGGCAAGCATTAGAAGAAGCCAAATGGCAATGGTAATCTTGCAAATAACCAGGTGGCTTGTGTGCTCTAGATGATCTTCGACATGAAATGGAGGGCAGTGAGATAGTGGGATCTTGAGTGGAAGTTAGAATGGATGAAGAAGGTGGTGAAATAGATTCAAAATAATCGGGAATAGGTTGATGAAGGACAATGGGTGAAAGAGCGTGAGCTGAAAGATTATCAATGTTATGAGATATTGATTTGAATGGAAATATTTGTTCATGAAAAGTAACATCACAAGAAAAAAATATTGAATGATTGTCAGTGTCATAAATTTTGTAACCCTTTGAAGCAAGAGGATAACCAAGGAAGATGCAACGACAAGCTCTTGGAGCAAACTTTGATTTGTTATATACTAGAGTAGACGCATAACAGAGAGAGCCAAAAACTTTCAAATGCTTGTATGAACGTGATTTGTTGAAGAGTATGTCATAAGGAGTTTTATTGGATATGATAGGTGAAGGAGTTCTGTTTATGAGATAAACAACAGTGAGGACACACTCACTCCAAAAAATCAATAGAATGTTGGATTGAAAAAGAAGAGCACGAGCTACATTAAGAATGTGCTGATGCTTTCTTTCTACAACTGAGTTTTGCTGAGGGGTGGCTACACATGACAATTGATGGAGGATTCCTTTGCTAGAGAAAAAAATGATTCATAGCAAATTCATTTCCATGATCAGAATGAATGGTTTTTATTTTGGAAGCAAACTGATTTTCAACCAGAGCAATAAAGTATTGTAGGTGACTCCGAGCATCAGATTTTGATTTGAGTAAGTAAATCCAAGTGCTTCGAGAGTAATCATCTACTATGGTTAAAAAGAAACGAAAACCTTCGATAGACTGAGGAGAAAAAGGTCCCCAAATGTCACAGTGAACAAGTTCAAAAAGAATAGAAGAATTATGTTCACTATTAGGAAAAGGTAACCTCTTGTGTTTTGCAAGAGGGCAAACAGCACAATGTTTAGAAGTATTATTGGAAACAATTGAAGCCAACTGAGGTAAAAGCTTTATGCGAGAAAAGGATGGATGGCCCAACCTTTTGTGCCAAATATCAACAGTATCACTACTAAAAGTACTGAAAGCAGAAGATATAGAAGAGACAGAAGACACATCTCTAGAGTGAAAGCCATGATCTGGTTGAAGCTGCAGCAAGTATAAACCTTCTTTAGCTTGTCCCCTCCCAATCGTCCTCCAATGTATGAGGTCTTGAATGAAGCAAGCATCATCAAGAAATATGAGACAGCAAGAAGAACTGGTCAGTTTGCTTACAGATAAGATATTAAAAGTAAAGGCTCCATTAGGGAGTTTGACAATGGTATTGTCAACGGGACGAGAAGAACTAAATAAGGGTACTGAGGGAATCATATGATCCGTCACACCAATATCGATTATCCAGTCATGATCAGAAAATTTGGTAAGATTTAATTTGGTGGTGGAAAAAACAGAATGTTTGAGGAGAGATTTACCTGAGAGATGGTCAAAAGAAGAGGGAGAGATTACAGTTGCTGCTTGGGGCGTAGGAACATATGACTCTGAATTAAGAAGAGCCAGAAGTTGTTGGCAGTGTGATTGAGATATAGGTAGATTTTGAGTGGAATCTGTGGATGCAACTTGATGAGCAGAAGGAGCCGAGGACCTTACTTTAGATCGATATCCAGGTGGATATCCATGAATTTTGAAACATTTCTCAATCTTGTGTCCTTGTAGTCCACAGTGAGAACAACTAGGCCTCTCTTTCCGAACGAAATTCTTATTGCCAGTAGAAGGTTTACCAGAAGAATAGGAAGATAGAGCAGCAGATTGTATGGAAGGGATCAAGATGGATCCAATGTCACACTGTCTTTCTTCTTGAAGAACAAGGGAAAAAACCTTGTTAATTGGAGGAAGAGGTTCAAGAAGTAAAATCTGACCTTGGATATGGGAATAAGAATCATTCAACCCCATCAGAAAACGCATCACATAATCTTGTTGATGTAGATCAAGCAGTGAACATAATCCTCCACAGGAACATGTAGGTATTGGCCTGTAATTGAGTAACTCATCCCATAATCCTTTCATCTGTGTGAAATAGGCACTAACTGTAAGATTATCTTGCGTAAGAGAGGCAATTGCTTTCTGTAGCTGGAAAATTCGAGGTTCGTTGCCTTGAGAGAATCATTCCTTGAGATCAGACCACATTTCCATGGCAGAATCGACATAAATCACACTTGCTGCTATTTCTTTGGAAAGGGAGGTTTAAGAGCCAACAAAGAACCATATTGTTGCATCTGATCCAGGAATGAAACAGAGGAGAAGAATTTGAAGGCTGCAAGATGGATCATCCATCCACAAACCCGATCTTATTTTTTGCCGTCAATGCCATCAACATGGAACAGTGCCAGGTATGGTAATTATCACCGGTGAGGGCTTGAGTAACCAGTAAGGTGCCGGGACTGTAGCCATGATGAAGGTAATAAGGACTTGATGCATCTTCAGGAGGGAGAAGAGTATCAAAGGAAACAGATGAGGAACTCCTGTTTTTGGCATGCGGATAGAGAAAACAACTGATACCGTAAAGAAAGTAAGGGAAAAATCTTCTTGTATTGCTCAACTCACTGAAATATTACACGTCTTTTATATACAGATAAAAAGGAGCTGAAAAATTAAAATTAAATTATCTAATCTCTAATACATTCATCCATTCTTTGTACTTTTTATCTCAATTTAGAAACCTCTGATGAAAATAGTTTCTATTGTATAAGCAGTACTGGGCGCCTTTTCTGGTTTTTACATTTTTAATTATTATGCAAACTTAAGGAAATTGACTAGCTTTATAGACATAAGGGAGATTATGGATGTAAATTCTGTCCTTATTTGTTGTCAGCCCGTTCGGAAGGGTACAAATGGTGGTGTGACACTAGCAGGACTCTTGGCAGCGGCAGCTGCTGGCAGTGTCATAGGAGTAACTTTTGTTGTCTTTGGGTTTTTCACAACAAAATGCGCATATGATGTAGCCGTAAAGCAGCTATTGGTAATACCTCTTTCTGCTCTGGCGGGACTATGTGGAAGTCTCATAGATTCTCTTTTGGGAGCAACACTGCAATTCAGTGGATTCTGCACTGTTCGTAACAAGGTACATTAAGACATTTTGCCCTCATTTTATCACCAGCAGTGTCTTTCTTCTGGTATTCGGCATAATTGCAACACATCCATTTATGAACTAATCAGGTAACTCTTGGGTATTTTAAAACTGTTTTGAACATTTTCTTATCGTGAATCACAGGTTGTTGGAAAACCAGGACCAACTGTAAAAAGGATTTCAGGTATTAGCATTCTTGACAATAATGCTGTGAATCTTGTGTCGATATTGCTGACCACACTGCTGACTTCCATCGCCTGTGTGTACATCTTTTAAAACCATCGGTACAAACAGATGATTTTGTCATCAGTATGAGTTCGCACAGTTCTGAAAGTGCAGTTCATAGTTGATAGATGTAACAACTGTATCATGTTGAATTGTTTGAAACCTAGAGTCCGGATGCTAATCTTGGGATGAATAAAGCAATAAACATTTAACCCCATAAATCCAAAATATGGAGGGGTTAATGGTCTCTGGATGAACGCCTGGGCGTGACAAAATGTTTATACAGTTAAAATGTTTATGTAGTCTTACACATTAGCATGAAAATTTATATAGTTAAATTGGATCTCTTTTTATTAAGATAAATGATATTTCCGGATATGCAAGTCTCACCCACTTCTTTCAAAAAAATTAAGTAAATTTGTGATTCATTTGAAAAAAAATATTATTTTTTTTAATGATGAACTCCACTTTTATTCAAAGTGAATACGCCTTGTACATCTTGTATCTAACATTACACTTTTTATTAAAAAAAAAAGTTTTTAACTAAATTTTTTAATAAATAATATTAATTAAACTTTTAAAATAAATTATAATTTAAATTTTATGCTGGACTAAAACTTGGCCTTACTTACGGAAGAGATTTTGTTAGGATTTTGTGTTACATATTGATGTAGACCATCATCGCAAATCGTATCAATCCTCTCTTTTTCATCTCTCTAAAATTTTCTAGTCTCACGAGTCATATGATCCATCACCCTGTCGGTGTTTTCTATCACGTCTAGCGAACTTTCTTAAGAGCCTCTATATTGATTTGGTCAAATAGAAAAGTTAGCTAAAATTTAGATAATTGATATAAAAAATATCTCATATTAGATTGGCCAAATCTAAAATAAGATAAACTTTTGTTATAGTGGGTGGTTAAAGATGGAGAACGACTATTGATTCATCAAATATTAAAATATTAATTTCTTACTCCAAATAAATATTAAAATATTAATTTCTCATTTCAATAAAAATACTATTTGGTTTGTAATTAAGAAATTTAGATGAGTTTAATCAAATATTTTTTGTTATTAACATTAAATGATTTTTAAAAATATGATTTTTTTAATATTAATTTAATTAGAATATAATTATTATTAATATTAAATTGATAAAATTATAAAATGTGATACAAATAAATTAAATAAAAAAATTATTAATTTAATAATGTTTTGTTACTATATAGAGAGTGAAAGACTAAAAATTAAATTTAAATAAAATAAATAAATATAAAAAAAAGTGATATTATACTCTAAGACGATGCATTTATCGGTAGCATCTACCTCCAATGTCTTGGCATGACAATCATGAGTTCTGACAAGCTATACCCGTACACGTGGCATCACCACCAATCATAATCAACAGCCTCCCTTTCTAGTCACAACTATCACCAACCTTCTCTGATTTTGACAATCTATCATGATATCTACCACAAGCATTTTTCAGGCTTTTTAGTGCACTGCTACAGCTGAAATTGTTTTGTTAGAATTTCAAAATTCCTATTTGGACTCGGCAATATTATTAATCATCAATCTATATCAAGACCCCATTTTTCAAAAGTTGTGCGGTTTATATAACCATGATTTATCTAACATTACTCAAAATAAAATCATATATTTTCTAAATGAAACCGCTTAATTAGTAGGATTAATTGTCTGACAATAACTTTATTAATGGGGAGGTCCTGATAAGTACATCATCATCAACATCAAGCTCTACCAAGTCAATGAGCACTTAAGCTTATACGGCCCTCTTCAAGCTTTCTTCTGTTTTGCCGGCTGGGATGAGGTTGGGAAGAGAAGCCGGAAAATCCAAGCTGCCAATATTGCTCCGATGAAGGGGCAGATCCAATAGACATAGAAATGTTCCCATGTATTATGCAATTTTTCTACATACGCCCAACCAAAAGCGAAGATCGGATTCATGGAAGGTCCTGTGTAATTAGAACCCACAACGATTAACAATACAGTTACCACGGCAAGGAACCACGCCTTCATTATCAGGCTTCGGGGACCCCTGAGGATAATCAGAAGGACAGCAAAAGTAATGAGGAAGGTCAGCAATCCCTCGGCAATGGCTCCAGAATGCAAGTCAACTTTGAGAGAAGGCCCGCCTAGAATGTGCTTGTACTGCTTTGGCATAACCTCCATGATTGCCAGAGTGCCACCCACAGCACCGGCTGCCTGAGCAGGGAAGCGTAGAGCCATAGAGAAGAGGGTGTCGGAACCTAGGCCGGCAGCGTAAAATGAGGCGTTGCCGGTGGGGTTGAAGCTAGCTCCACCCATCAGGGCATCGCCGATCAATGTGAAGACAAAGTTTAGAACAAAGAAAAGCAGAGTAGTGATGAAGAGAGAAGGAAAGAGCAGTCCTTGAACCCCGAGTGCAGTGGCTATTACACTATTCAGTGCCCCCAGAGAGGATGCGCAGAACACCCACATGAATGTCAGCACTGCGTCTCCGATTGCTGCTTTTATGGCACCCATTTTTGGATCTAAATATCTATGATCATGTCAAAATTCAAACCAGGATTTTAGGATGATAAATAATAACAAGAATTCATACGTCGATCGTGTTTTATAAAAATAAATTTATAAACTGAAATTATAATATTTTGTTAGATCATATCAAACCATCTTCATTCGATCGGGATGCTATGTATAAATATTTTTAATTTGGGCATGGGGGAAATTGTAACGAAACTAGATATATAATTGAGAAAATCTTAATAAACAAAAATAACAAAAAGAAAATTATATGAATATGTGTATACGAATTACCAAGTGCATGCAAAAGAAGCCTCTGATCTATCTCTTCATGGCGTCTACGGACGTGATGATCATAACCCGGTGGCGTAGATATATTCTTCCTTCTTTCTCGCGGAAAGAAATTTTCCAAAATTCCAAGAACACAAACGCAGTAGTACAAGGAAAGGCAGGGGAAGAGGTGAACAAGTAATAAAGGCTAGAATTCGAGCTGGGGTTGAAATTTATTTAATGAAGAAGATGCCGGCAGATGATCGAGATGGAAACCTAGTCGCAGGCTGGCCTGTTTAATATTAATGGTTTGATCTATTCTCAAAAAAATATATATTGGTTTGATCTGTTGGCTGCTGGATGGGATTTGGCTCCACATTTCATGATTATCTTATTATAAATACATGACGTGTGTATATAATAAACTGTCGTGATCTTTTGTTATCCTTGAATATCTCGTTTTTGACTTTTTCTTTCATTATCTCTTAAAATCTGGTTCAGAATTTAGAATATTGGGAAAGTCGTGATCTCTGTGATCTTATATTTTTATGATTATTGTGTTGATTTTTATTAATAACTCTATAAATATGGTAAGAAAGTCTCACCAACTCTTTTTTAATAAAAGTGGATAAATTTATGTCAGTCTATATAAAAAATTAATTTTTTTTAATAGGAACTATTTTTTTTTAAAATAAAAAAATGTTAAACTTGCACACTTTATAATTGTATCTAAGACTTTATTGAGTGAGGAAATATGATTATTTTAAATCTTACATTACATTAAAATCGACGTATCATGTACATGAGTGGTATAGCCAATATTTTGATAATTTAGTGGGTGCAAATTTTAACAAAAATAAATAATTAAAAAAAATGAAATGAAGTTATCAATTTAAAAAAAAAACCCACCAAACATTTAACTTATTTTTCTTAAACAAGCAAATAACCAAAAGAAAAAATAAAAGATATTCACCGACTCCACTATCAAAAACCACACCAATTAAATTATAGTAAACAATCTTATTTAAACAATGTCGAGGGGTTTTCAGATAAGTCAAGACGATTTGGTGTGGGATTTCTAGGATCTTTTCAGTTTTGGAAGTTATGATCATTCGCTTTATTTTTTATGTTTTGAGATATCGAGGCTACTAATTTTACGTAAATATACTTAATTTTGGTTTATCGAAGAACATAATTTTTTTTTGTTTTTGCTGGAAAGTTTCTTTTGTTTATCATTTGGGAAAACACAGTTGAGAATGCATCAAAGTCAAGATCTCAGAACCAAATCCAACAAGAAGAAAATAAATTGTTCACTATGGAGAACAGGGGAGGACTAAATTAATTGCTAATGCAAAAAACAGTTTATTCATAATACTGGGTAGAGAGCAAAATCAAAGTCCTGCTATCAGAGGCTTTTTTCAGGCTCTTTTGGCGAAATCACCCGTCTCATCGCCATCATCCCTTTGGTTTTCTTCCAATGGATCATCCTGGTTAAAATCTCCAACTTCATCACCCATGCTGCTACTCTTATTGCTACCAAATTGATTGACACCATCTGAACCCTGTCAAATACCTCCATCACCACCATCACCACCAGCAAAACCGTCATTTCCAGCAGTACTGCAATAGCCTCCACTGTTCACATCTTCGTGAGTGTTTCCACCTGCATAATTACCATCACCGCTATAGCCAACACTACTTCCACCAGAGCCACTACCGGCAGCACAGCTGTCACTACCGTAGTTACCACCACCATCCCCACCATATGCATTGGAACCATAGCCGCCGCCGCCGCCATATTTGCCATCTCCAAAGCTGCGGCTAGCCCTATGATCAATATCATAATTCACGCGTACACGATGACCATGAAGATCCTGTCCATCCAA
>QEOT01004987.1:3641-20997 GCA_003123785.1 Pterocarya stenoptera
TGTTTCCTTGAATTGATTGTATTCTATTTCTATATTTATTTGGAGTAGCTATTCTTTTTTCCCCCCCTTAATTATTATCTTCAAGGTTAATAATCTCATTTTTTTTGTATACTGAGATGAATCGTGAATGTACGTCTTTTTGTATTGAAGAATCATTTGATAATTGATTTTAGGCAAGCAAATGGATACGTTGTTTGGTCAGCTTCCTGTTTTTATATTTGATAACTATTTGTCATGCGCCTTTCTTTTCTCTTTTTCTTTTTTTTTTTTTTTTTAAGAGACAGGGAGCTGGCCATAAGGAGCCATTTCTCGCCGTAGAATGCCATGCTTAAATGCTTAACAGTAATTTTAAGAAATGATTTTTTGAGCTAAAATTTTAAGACTCGAGAGAATCGTGTGTATTGGCGATTGATTAACAAGTTTCAAAGTGTTCGATTACATAAATTACGGTCTTATTATTCATTTTTTATTATATTTATTATTTACAAGCTATCCAATTATATAGTTAATAGTCGCATGCGAAGATTAATATCAACTCAAATTATTATATTTTTCGAGGACTTTTAATTACAATAAGGTCACTTTTGAGAATTTTTTCAATTTTAAATTTAATTTTTTATTTATTTAATTATTACTTAATCATTATTAATTTTCTAAACTTTTAAACAAAACGTAAAAAGTAATTTAATTTTTTTGAAGTTTAAAATAAAAATTATATTAAACAATTATATTCTAATAACATTTTAGTTTTATAATATTTTTATATAAATTTTTTTCCCTATTTTCTTAAATTTAATAAAATATTTTTATTATTCACAATTTCTTTATAGCATGTAAATGTTGACTATAGTATTGACTTGCGTTCGTATGATAACCCTCTCTCTCCGGAAAATGCTATTCGAATTGTATGTAAGAACAGGACGACGCCTAACCTCCACACCATTGCCACGTGCCAATCTGCTTTCTCATCAATTACAATATCCGTACACTTTCCTTATCTACCTTAATATATGTATATATATTCCTTCTGCTCGCACACCTCGATAAGTCTCCGTCTCGTCTCCGATGGCCAGAATCCTCGCGCAAAGCTTACTTCGCCGCTCTCCTCTAAGATCCGCTCCCACCAGGGCACTATCTGTGACCTGTTCTTGGGCCCACCGTTCCTTCTCCAGCGGACAGGCTCAACTGATCGAGATCGACCTGGACCCCACCTCTTCCGGCTCATCCTCTTCCTCGTCTTCCTCATTTTTGGACGATGACGGTGAATTCGGGGCCTTGGCGATGAAGAAGCTAGATGAATTGATCCACCGGATCGTCGTGCAGAAGTCGACCCCGGATTGGCTGCCGTTTGCTCCGGGTTCCTCCTTCTGGGTCCCCCCGCGGCCTGGGACCTCTAAGGTGCTCGATTTGGTCGGAAAGCTTACCGACCAGCTCAACCAGGAGGAGTCCCTCTCCCTCACCTCCTCGCGTGGCTGGCCCTGCTCTTCTTTCTTCCTCGACGGTATTATTATCAATTAGTATTAGTACCTCATATATGCCCCCTTTCTGTTTGGCTGCCAAGAAGGTTCAGATTAAAAAGAAAAGGATAATTGAGGTTTTAGATGCTGATTTTATTTCATCGAGAGAATTCTGGTGTCATCTTTGCTTTATGTTGATTCAGAGCACTACCTTTTGCAATCATGATAATTAGGTTACCCCTAGCTGTTGCCAATAAACGTTTTTTTTTTTTATCAGCAGTTGTTGCCAAGAAAGTTCAGGTAAACATAAGGAGAATTTAGTATTATGTTAAGCTGGCTCTGTTTGGCTGCCAAGAAAAAGGAAAACGAAGATATGAAAAATTGGGGCTGTAGGTCATTCTATGAGGATTTACTTATGAAAAAAAAAAGGTTATACTATGAGGATTTCGGAAATTTCAAATTGGTGGTCTTATGTGGAATCTCTTGTTTTTATCATCGCCAAGTAGGATCCCTTTTAAACTGAATTCTAGGTATAATCTTGTTTACTTTAAGTTGATAACACCGGTTTATTTAGTTGCAATAAATTCTATCGCTTGGTGAGAAACCCAAGTGATAGGATCGTAATTTTCTTCCGATCAAGTTCGAAACTGTGCCCTTTTTTTTTTTTTTTTGGGGGGGGGGGTGTAAATGAAAATAAAGGAAGCTTGGATTCTATTCATGTCAGTTTTCTTCAGCTGGAAAGAATCAATTGTTAGGATGATAGCCATTTCATATAGATTGGAGAATTACGAACCTCGTTACCGTTACCATTACTTGATCTTGAAGGTTGAAAGAGGACAACTGAAATGGTTCACCCTGAACTATCTTCTGAGACAATTGAGTGATTCTTCTTGGGACATACCTACGTGTAACCCTTCCATTGATTGGCTTGGATCCTCTACTGGATTGATGAAAAGCGATATAAGAAAGTTCTGGTAGACAATGCAACAATGTTGACTAGATGATTATTTGAAAGAGTCCTTAAATACCCATTAGATGCACTTGAGTTATTTTGGGAAAGAAAATTCAAGGAAAGTTTTAATCATTTAGGATCTTAAAGATTATTGTACTGATAATTCCAAGATGATGTGATAATGGTCCAAAAGCATCAGTGCCAAGTGTTGACCATAGCTATAATTGATGTATGAGATTAGACTTGAAATATGGGAAGCAGTTTTACAGGTAGTGGATGGTCTCTTCTCTTTCTGAGGGGTTTTTTATATATATATATATATTTTTTTTTTTTTTTTCTGGGAGGAGGGGGCATGGTTCGAGAATGATGAACTTTGAAGCTTTCCTTTTGTAAAATCTTGAAAATTATGCATTCACTGGATGTATTTTATGTTAATGAGTCTCTGCTATGTGGAGACAATTCTCAAGCCATGACCATCTGACCTCAACTGGAAGGACAGTACACCTGACTCGTTGAACATCTTGTCTGTAATGTAAGGAACTGATATTATTTCACCACAGGGATGATACGTGTTAAGTGTCATTAGTATTTAGTTTAGTTTACAAATTTAAGATGTCATTAGATGATTCATATGAATAAAGCATGTAAGGAGTCATCACTATCTTTTTATCTGGTTTACAAATTTAAGATGTCATTAGAATTTATATGTTATTTAAAAAAAGGCTTTAACATGTATGTCATTAGAATTTATATGTTATTTAAAAAAAGGCTTTAACATGTAATACAATTTGTTCCATTATTATGTTGGGATAGAATATTTCCAATTTTAACAGTACACTGCTATGGTGTAATCTTTGTCGTAATATAAACCCATATATATTTTTCTTTTTTTTAAGGTAATGTAGCTGCTGATTCAATAAAGGTGGACTTGGATGACAAGGGTTCAGCGGAGGTGGAGGAGGTAAAGGTGAAGGTTCTGAAAAATTCAGCAGAAAAAAGGGGATCTGAGGATGAGGAAGGATAAACAGCACATCCCTCGACAGAATGGTGACTGTGGTAAGTTCATTCACCTGCTGTCACCGGTGCTGGTTTTCTTTGTTCATGTGACCCTTACGAATGATATCAGCTTCTTTCTCCCCTATGACGGTTATTGTATGGCTGAGAAAATTAAAAAATGAAAATGAAAATAGTAATCACAGTTATTGTGGTTGGAACTTGCAGGCTTGCTAACCATTGTAGAAAGAGCAGAAAGGGGAGCAACTGGGCTTGCACAAGGTTAGCGAGTAAATGGAAGAAGGTTTTGCAGGTGTAATTATGGCAGTTTTGGGGTAGGGGTTTTGCTCTTTTGCTCCGACAATTGTCAAACCCATCTACCTCATGCATTGCTACAAAAGTAATTACTTTTCTGCTGTTTATGTTTCTGTCAGCAACGAAGTCAATGCATCTTTTAAAATTCATAAGATGGTTTTTTCTTATCCTTATTCCTCACAATTCTTCACAGTGATGTGTTTCTTTGAAGGGACTCTCTCTTCCCGCCTATTTGTGTAAATATGGTCATTGCCAAATTTTTTTTTAGATAAAAACAAAAAACATTGGGTTTCGAAGTTCGAACTCTTGTTGGAGACTAGGGTCGGAAATACTACTTTTATTGAATGAAGAAGCGAAGTTAAACTCGGTTTGGATGGAGAGTAATCTCATCTTATTATTATAATTTTTATAAATTTTTATATAAAATATAATAAATAATTTAATTTTTTAAAATTTTAAAATAATAATATTATTAAAAATAATATTTAATAACATTTTTAACTTTCATTCATCTTAACTCATTATTCAAACTTAACTGAATTTTGTGTCCATTTTTACATGTTGGAATATGGGAATGAAAAGGTTAAACTATGTACTTTGCATCCGACTTGGCTTTTGTATTGAGCACAATTAAAAAAAATTGACTCGAGTCTCAGTTTTTTTTTTTTTTTTTTTTTTCTCGGTTGGTGCGGTTGAGAGTATGGGGATACAAATTTCGGATCTCTCTCGTGAGAAGAAGCTGTTTGGATCCGAGTTGAGATGAATTGTATTGATTTTAAATTAGTGGAATAAAATATGAGTTAATTATATTTTATTCTCTCGAATTTTTAATCAATTTATAATGTGTCTCTAAAATTAATAATTACATCAAAGTAATCTCACTTACTTTCAAAATTTATTAATCCTTCCTTTTGTTTACCAACAGTGTTAAATCTAACGAAAATTTATTACACATGCTGTTCATGTGCATAGCATTTACTGTAAAGATATAATTTTTATATAATTTATTATCATTGATCATATAAAATATAAAATAATATATGTTATCAATTAATAATAACTCATAAATCATTAACTATATCTAAAATATATGATATTATTAATAATTATGCATACTAAATACTAAAGTATAAGTTAGTAAGTAATAACTATCAACATCATAAATATAATTATAGTAAATAATTTTTTTAATGAGTTAGTTACATAATCCACAGTAATAATTAATTTTAATTTAGTAGTTTAAATAAATTTTTTTATTAATTTATATATGGTTAATGAATATCAAATAATATCATTGTATACATAAATTATTCATACTTGCTTGTAAATTAGGTATAAAATAATTTTATATATTTATTATTTATTATTAATTAATAACATATATTCTTTTATATTTTATATGGTCAATGATAATAAATTATATGTAAATTACATCTTTGTAGTTAATTTTCGTTAGATTTGACGTTACTGGTAGACAAAATGGGGGGATTGGTAAGTTTTGAAAATAAGTGGGTCAACTTTGATGTAATTATTAGAATATTAATTTTTAATATTATTATTATTTTATGATTTAAAAAAATTAAATTGCTTATTATATTTTGTATAAGAATTTGAAAAAATTTTAATGATGAGATAAGATGAGTTGAGATAAGTTTTCAATCCAAATCAGAGTATTTGTCAAAAAATTAACCTTGGGAGATGAATAAAATTCAGTTATATCTATGATTTTTTTGGATCCGTGTGGATTCAAAGTTCATCTAAATTCATATCATCATTATAATTTTTTAAAATTTTCATACAAAATATAATAAATAATTTAACTTTTTCAAATCTCAAAATAATAATAATATTAAAAAAAAATATTTTATTAAACCTTTATTTTAACTCATTTCCAAATCTCACAGAATTTCTTCCCATGAAAAGGGCAAGGATGAGATATGTTAGAACTCAAGACGTAAATTTAATATATTAAGAGGAATTTTGGAGGTTAATCCTTTGAATTGAATATCGATATTTCAGTTATGCTTTTCCAGGATGAAGATTCGAACTTTAGGCGCACATACTCCTTAGGGATCGTGTCTCATTGATTAAATAAAAATGTCAAGTCTGTATACAAATTTAAGAGTGTAAATTTAAACTGGTAAACCGGTCCGAACTAGGCCGAACCGGATCGGTTTTACCGGTTTTTAATCGATCCGGTTCCAAACCGGTTCTTATATCTCATAAATCGGTCGGAACCAGTCCGGTTCCGATTTTGAAATTTTTTGGACCAAACCGGACAGGTTGATAAAATATATATAAAAAATAATATTTTATGTATAAGTTTTATACAAAATTAAAATTATACAAAATATTATATATATTAATATATAATTTATAATTATATTTCATATTATAATTTATAAATTATAACATAAAACGTTAATCTTAAATATGAACATTTGTAATTTGTTTGATTATATGCTATTAATATAATTATATATAAGATAATATTATTATAAAATAAAAGTTTAATCTTAAAAATGAAAATGTAATTGATCATATATTATATAGTACTATTATATAATTATACTAATAGTCTAATATTTATACTATTAGTCTAATATTATACTAATGTCAAATTTACATTTTAAAAAAATCAAAAAACTAGACCGGATCAAATCGAAAACCGATAGAATCGAAAATACCGGTTTAGGAGGGTAACCAGTACGTAATCGGTTTTAAAAATTACAAAACCAATCACACCAGTTCGATCCAAGATTTTATCTAAAACCAGACCGGTTATACCCTATACAAATTTTATATATGATGTAGATTAATATAATTTAATATTAAATTTATTTAAAAAAAAAAACTAATTTATTTATTCAAGATTTTTAATCAATGAAAAAAGGGCTTCGCAATAATAATGCGGACATCATACAGACGTGGCGTATCCCAATTGGCCAAGTGGCGAAATTCCACGCAATCGATCGGAAGGCAATAATTAGTAAAAAGAGTGCGAGAGAGGGGATTAAAGTTTCAGAACAATCCCCGTCAGTTGCCGTTGCAAGAAACCGATCTCTCCTGGTAGAGATCTCTAGTAAGTAAATGGCGGAAGATCCCGAATTGGTTTCGTCACGCTCTCAGTCTACTTCTCCCTTTCCTTCTTCTCCTTCATCGTCGTCTTCTTCTGCTGCTGCTACCCAGAAATCTGCCTCTGAAGACATTCCCCCGCAATCTCAGGTTCCCTACGATTCTTTTTCCAGTTTAGCAATTCCTCAAATTGGTTTTTTTTTTCTACGATGCGTTAATCCTTTGGATTTAGCATAGAAAAAAGAGAGAGAAGGGTTTTGATTCCTGTATACTGCGTCCTTAATTAGGGCTTTTGCATCTACGTAAATTCTCAGATTATGCTTCTTTCTTGCTATAATGGAGCTTTATAACAACTCTATTGTGAGTCAAAGCATCCGTTATTTCGCAGCAGCAGCTCCCCATCACGTTCCTTTTTCTTTTTCTTTTTTAATTCTTTCTTCCTTTTATCCTCTATTTCTTTATTTTCTCATGATCACATTCTCTTTTAAAAGGAATAAAAAAAATAATATTTAGATCATATAGAGAAAGAATAGTTATACCATTGGAGATTACATTTCAAGAACTATTAGCAAATAGATAAAGTGCTTTTCCATTAACTATTTTAGATAAAAGTTTAGATAGACCATTGGAAATGCTCTTATATTGTATAATTCAGAAGTGTTGTCCTCAAAGTTGTTAATATTTACTTGGATTTGAGCTGCCCGCAATGGCTTATATGGACCAGTCCAGTTTTTGAAAACGAGGTAGGGGAGGGGAAGCCTTTATATGGCTCCTAATCTTCAGCATATTGGCATGAAGTGGTTGATATTAGGGTTTACGAGTTAGGAAAAAATCGTATCTGTTATTTGCATATATTAATGTGGGGGGCTTAAGTGCGTGTATTTAATAAATTTAAAAAGGACAAAATTGGCAATAGATTTTTTTTTTTTTTTGGCGGGTTAACATAAAATATGCTTAAAGCCCCCCATGCTAAAAATTATGAGCCGTGAGACTACAGAATCTGCACGATTACTGATACAGGGTGTTGGATAAGCTCTGTTCTTGTACAAATGCATTATTGCATTGTGGGTGAAGGATAAGCTCCATACTCGATTACTATATTACTTAATCAGTAGAAGGCAGGCAATTCTGGGTACAGTTCCTTGCTAAAAATAATTAAGAGAGAAAGACAGAGTGGTCGCCTATATTACATTGCCCTAGTGGTTCTACCTTTCATCTGGAGGGGACTCCCTCAAACTTGTATTGTTTTCTTAAATCTTTGTTATATTTAGGATGAACATTGAGTGGGTATGGGGAAGCTCTTCATTTTTGTATATTCAACAGGAAACGAATATTGGAGAAGATGCATGTCATGTTTTGCGCTATGGTTCGAAACACGTATGCGCATATATTTATCTTCATGCATTAGAGAGGTGGCTTACTTTGGGCTTCTGTCCTAATCACTTCATTGCTTCATTATTCTCAGGTTCCACTATTCTCCAGTTTTCCAGCTTGCCAAAATGGTGTTTTTTCGATGTTCCCAGTCATGTACCCTGCTCTTATTCCAGGCTTAAATACCTTTCAAAATCAGGAACAGATTAATCGTGGAGCTGGCATTTATGCTGTTCCTACTTTCCCATATATGGGGCCTGTTTCTGGACTTCCATCTAACGCTCTTATTCCCCTTACCTACAATATACCGACGTAAGCACTACAATGGTAGTTTGTTTTTGTTTAAAGACTGATCATTTTTACTACTATTAAAATTCTACTGTTCTGATACTAAGCATTGGTTCAAATAGGGTATATTGGTACAAAAATAGATTCATCCATAATTATTCAGATGCTTTATTGTGAGATATGCTGGTGTACATATTTGTGGGTAGATGTGTTTGTGAGTGTATGTGTGCATGTACAGATAACTATTATTTGTAACTTACAGTAATTAATTTAATCATGAAACAAAATGTTTATGATGAACCTGTTCCATTACTTGTCAAATATATTATAGTTTAATATTGTACTCTCAAATAACTACTTAATTCTTTATTAGTCATAATGTCAGCAAGTTAAGAAATGAGAAGGGGTAGGTTCTTTCTTCAGTTCATGCACCAGATGATCAAGGTCAGGGATGTTGATTGTGACAGAAGATGTGATTGCCACTGGGGTACCTGAGGATTTTTCCTTAGACTTGATTATTTGAGGCTTTGTTGGGTTCAGAGAGTGATGGTGTTAATGATTAACTTTCTGGTTATTTATGGAGTGGCAATTATTGCTTGCATCAGTTCACCATCTGTGTGACTGAAGTGAAGCTTTATGTCATATCTGAAAACCTTGCTAGGCTACAAATATCTGCAAGCCCTCCAGTTTAATTGCAGAAGTGAGAAATGCAGCTGTGCTCTAAATCAACCCGGTTGGAATTAGAAAAGCAGTCTCTTTTTCTAGGACTAAACACAAGAAATTCCCATATAAACCTTTTTTTGCATCTCAATATATAATAAATTGTTCTTGTTCTGGCTGATGTGAAAAATATGTAAAGCCACTAGCAACTAAGTTAATCCAAATTTAGTGTATGCTAGTACCATCAGATCTAGCAGTTTTCTCTGACAACTCAGTTACAGTCCCTCTCTCTTTTTCCCTTTTCCTTTTTGGGGGCCAGCTAGAGGGGTTATATTTTTTCTTGGATTATTTTAATATGTTAAATGCACTGAACGATTGTCCCCTTTTTCTTATGATGGTTGTATGGGTGCCATCAACAGTAGACACAGCCCTGAGGCTGGGGTTGGGGCTGTGGGTGAAGAACATGCGGAAGCAGGGCAACAACCTGCACCTCAAAGACAAGTCGTTGTAAGGAGATTTCAAATTGCTTTTCAGCTTGATTTGTTGCTTATTCTAAAGCTGGCAGCAGTAATCTTTTTGTTCAACCAAGATGGATCAAGACACAGGCTCATTGTTCTTGTGTTTGTTGCTTCACTTGTCTACCTGTAAGTATGTAAACCTCTTATAACTATTTTCAATCCGAGGCTTGTTCATGACTTCTGCCACCTGTGGTGTATTGGACTCGTGCACAATAGAAAAATGCTTGGTGGAAACAGTTTTAGTTTTTAGTGGCGACAATGCTACTTGTGCACCCACAGACACATGTAAACATGCACGTGGGTGTGTGTCACACACACATCCACCCCCTATCAAGGTCGATTATGTATCTTCAATTTTCATAGGGGCTTTGGTAAGCCTTTAGAACAACTAACACAATTTCATAGATTAAGAAAAACATATACAAGAGGAAATGACTTTAAAAATATAAATACAATACCTTTTTATTAAAAATAGATGTACTTTTAGGTATACATCTTGTGTTCATGGGCTATGCCTATTGATTTCTTTAATAAAATCCTTGATGACTTAGCCAAGTACTTTTAGGCCTACACATATCCAATATTGTACGCCATTCAAATACAAGCTAAGATTTTATCATTTGGTCAATTAACCCATGTCGAATGTATAGTATTCTGATCTCTTGTTATTTGGAGATTTCTCTAAATGGTTGGATCAATTAGTAAGCTGACCAATGCGCGTGACAAAATGTTTTATGGATGTGGGTGTGTATCGAATTTTGTTTTGCTAAAATGAGTGAATTTGTATGAGTGAAAGCTGAATATATTAGATTGGGGTGTGACAGATACCAAACTGGAGCTCTGACTCCAATAGTACGGTGGCTGTCACAAGGCATGCAGAGAGCAGCTGCGCCTCACCATCCACTTAGGCCTGCTGTCGGGGCTGATAATGTTCCAGCTGCTGCAAGACAGGGAGTTGAGAATGCTGCTGTAGTAGGTATATTCTACTTTCTTTATGTAAACTTGAGTGCATACTTATCATCAAAAAAGTACTTGAGTGTATAAAAAATGTTTTTCATTAACTTTCTTTGGCAGGTAGTTTACATATTATTCTCTACTAGAAAGAAATAGCATGTGCACATAGACATTTAAAACACAAGTGGGGCTGCAATCAACCCGAGTGGCTGAACTTCTGGTTGATCAGGTTGGCTCTGTCAAAAGGGACACAGATTACTTATCAAAAAAAAAAGAAAAAAGAAAAAAAAAGGGACACAGCTTGAGCTCATCTGGAGCTCAAAGCAAGCCATACAACTTCAGATGATTCAGAAGTTGCTTGGTGTTGGCTCGATTTCGAATGAGCCTGAACTTTGGTCTCCAGATCAGGCACTAGCAAACAAACTAGCAGAGTTGAGTTGAGTTTGGTTCATGGCAGCCTTAATATCAGGAATAATCTTGATTCAAGATTATCATTATTCTTACGTTGTTCCTACTTGTGATAAGTAGCCACATTGACTGATTGGACTGCAATAAGTCTTTAGGCCTTGGACCAAATGCCATCTCTTCCCATGTAAAGTGTGGATGGTGAAGTCGTGGGTTTAATCCATGTGGTGGGTTATTGAGTCGTGTATTTAACTATCAGTATTTCTTATAAAGATGGAGGTTTGAGTTTCAACCTGGTGGAGGCAGTGATGATAGCCAGTGGTGCACTATAGCACCACTGTACCAAATCAAATCCTGCATTCTTTTACTTCAATTTGGAAGGATAAGGTGGTAATTCCAAATGTAAAAGAATTATTTTTTATGGTAGCATACACTCAATGATCAGCAGCATGAGTGATTACATAACAAAATGCTGTTTGTTTCATCAATGCATGGCAGAAGGTCAACCTGGAGCTCAGGTCGAGAATCAGCCTGCAAACGATGGAAATCTGGTGGTCGAGAATGAGAATGTGGCAGAACCTGGTGGGGGCCATGGTGTTAATCATTGGTGGGGAATTGTGAAGGAGATCCAGATGATTGTCTTCGGTTTTATTACTTCCCTTCTCCCAGGCTTTCACAACATAGACTAAATCATACTTTTCAGGCGAGCCCCTTCTAATCAATTCAGAAGGAAGCAAAATTGTTTTTTTTTTTTTTTTTTTGTCAAAAGCGTAGTGTTGTATGGTGCACCATTTTGGCGGAGAAGCTCTTACTTTGGGTTTTCTGATAGTAATGCTATGTTTGGTTTGCTTGTTTTCCCGTCATGTGCTTTTATCAACATGGGATTCCTCCAAATAACTTGAACATCATTCTGTTTTTCAATGCTGGCTTCAAAAGTTAGTTTGTTCCAACCTTCGAATTTCTACTAATGCTTCAGTTTCTCCAGATGTAGAAACCTTATAATAATTTTATTATAAACAGACTAAAGAGAAGACCGATTACCCTTTGGTTGATCTACCGCAGTTGTGCCCATATTCTAATTTTTCTGCTCAAAATTCTTTTAAATGTGATTTCGTTCGTTTTATACTTGAGCAACCTTGTCGATATTTTCTTAAAAAAAAAAGAGTAAAACTATAGGCCCAAAACTGGTTAACTTAGCTATTGTTTGTTTTGTCAGATTTTAAGTAATTTGAGGGAAGTAGCTGTAATTGCCGTTCATGTGTTTTCATGGTGAAGAGAAGAAGGGAGACAAGTAATGACACTAGTTTTTTTAGTGTTGAAAAAAAAAACGTTCATTATGGGTGAAAGACCATGTGGGGGGGCTATTGCGGGTGTAAAGATTTAAACCTATGATCTCAAAAAATAATCAATTGGTTCACACGGCGCATCTTCACTTTCCCTTTGGGATACAAATAAGTGTTTGTCTCGTCCACAATTCAAATTTTTAAAATTTTTAAAAATAATAATAATATTAAAAAATAATATTTTATTTAATTTTTAACTTTCATTTAAATCAACTGTAGCCAAACCGTACCTTAGATTTAATTTCGGTGCAAAGCAGTCAACGAACCAAGCCATTTATTATCGGTGGTAAACAGAGAAGCAGGTTGGACCGACCGTACATAAAATCAAACTGAGCTCGGTTAAACCGAGTTGTACGAATTCAATATTTTCTGGGTAAACAAAACTCAGACTTGCCACTGAATGAATCGGCAAGATAGTTAAAAAGGGATAATAATATTAAATTTGGGTATTTGAGATGGTTGTTAGTCGGGGTTCTGCAGTCGAACTAATAGTTGCAAAGCCCGGTCAGTACCTTGTCAGCCTAAACCATGTGAAATCAGTTTTCTGGAGAAAAAAACTGAGAAAGAGAAAGAAAGAAGCGATGACTGGGTGGCTTACCAGGAGGCGTTCGGCGGCAATGATGGAAGACGTGGCTTACCAGGAGTAGTTGCAGCTACTGGATTGGCTGAAATGAAGGAGTTCAAGCTTTTCTTCATGTTTTTCTTTTTGCGCGGGACGCATGGCAGGGGGGGAAGAGTACTTTTTATTCTCAAAATAAGATTTGGCCAGCGACTTGAGCTTGCCAAATTTGGCTAGTAAAAATATATTTGGCTAAAATTAGTTGAGTCCATTGGAGTCAACCTAGCTAAACTTTGACCAAATTTTAACCAAGTTGATTTCACTATTAGTGCTCTTAGCTTTATCCAATTAACCGAAGTGCAATTTGATTATCGCACTGAGATTTGTTTGAGCCCTTTGGATCTCTCCTGAAAACAACAGACTAAAGAAAGAAAGTTGATGAAGCATATTCACTAGAACTCAGTTCCTCAAACGACATTTTATAATCTACAAAATTATTGAACAAAATACTCGTATATACATGTTGGTCTCTCTAATACATTAAAATTCAGATTTAAAATTTATCATAAAATGCGGAAGAAAGAAGATGAAGGAACTCCTTTTATTTTGGCTCCAAAAAATAGTAATTACACCTTACTAGACCTATATATATACAGGTCGACGTAAATAAAAAGCAAGCAGCTCACATCTCGGATAAAAGATTGCTGATTTTCCGTAGCTCCTTGAGAGCTGTCACGGCCGTAACTTGTCCTTTTTCAACCAAGCAATTTTTAGATAAGTTCTCCAATGATCCCACCTGACCCCGATCTTGCTGGAAGACGGTTTCAATTACCTGTAACACAAAAAACTTATCAGTTCACAAGGATATCAGTAACCACCCAAGAGAGAGAGAGAGTGTGGTAAACGAGTGTTGGGAACAATCTGTCCACTACAGGGTAACAATCATTCTAGAGGCACCCCAAAAATTACAAGATACAATTGGAAGCTAATCCATAAACCTCCATAAGCTAATACATCATCTTTGAACAAATTAACCTGTTTCTATCCGAGAGAAGCATGCAAAATTAAGTTATTAGATATATTCATGACATCAATAATCTCAAACTCACCCACAGAAAACCATTCTGCTCAAAATTAAAAGCATTCTCCTAAACATACTCTAGGGGAATTTCTTGTCTTTAATTTATCATTCTGGTCTTTAATTTATCGCACTTAGAATGTTTTTAGGTATTCTTCTGTATACATCCTGTGTACATGGGCTATACCTATTTCATTCATATATATACTATTTATCTCTTACTTATTAAAAAAAAAAAAAACATACTCTAGGGGAACAAAAATTTTAATTTTACCTGAATATGTTCAAGCATGGACTGTCCAAGATTCCTCAAAGTACCCATCATATTCTGGTCCATAGCATCTCCTTTGCAGCTAACAGAAGAGCTACAAGAAGCATTAGCAGTAAGAGAGCCAGCAATAGTATCCTGGTTATCTGTACTGCTGACAGATTTTGTTGCCTCAAGCGCACCTACTCCTTTCTCAGATGTACCCTCGCAAGAAGCATTCCGCCCAAACTTCCATAACCACTGCAATTTACCTGAAAGAGGCTTTCGTTCTTTTAAACCTATCACTGAATTTTCTGGGGAGCCATTGTCGCATCCAGATTTTAGGCATACATCTTCAGGGTGATCAGAAACTGGAAGAGGTGAATCATCTGGGATGGTCATTGAATGATCATCATTTTCATCAAGGGATAAGTTTGATGCAACACTACTTTTGTCAGAGTAATTTTCATGGTCATTAGCCCCACTAAGAGGACTTGTTGGGTCCGAAAAAATAGATGAATTTTCTTCACTGCCAGTATTCCCACTTGAACATCTCCTTTCAGCACAGCAAGTAATTTCCTTCTCGTTGTCAACTTCCACCTCAACCTCAACTTCTACAGAGAGATTGCCCTTCTGGCTTGAAACTACATCACAGCACACTTTCTCAATGTCTCCATCTGAGCCCAGTTCTCGAGAGAGATCTTCAAGCAAACTTCGCCTAATGGATGGCTTGCTTTCCTTTTTGCCACTCTCAACCTTTGCAGGAGATGATCCTGTTCTGGAGAGACTCATTTTTACTTTTTCTGTCCACCCCCTTTTCGGGGCTGAAATTTGTTTCTTTAATTCACCTTGCCCAAGTTCTTCAGCCTTGTGTAAAACTCTCCACTTCTCTTCCCAGTAGCTATCAGGTACGAGATTTAAAGGGGTTTTTGGAGAAATCGAATCGGATGATAGGCTGTGACCTCTCACGACAGCTGATTTGCTCTGGTTAAAAACCACACCAAATGGAGATGAGGATGAGAGATTAGACTTCAGTGCAATATCATGCAAGGACTTTGCCTTTTCTATCAGTTTCTTTAAATTCACATTTGCAGGAAAGTTTAATAATCTCTGAAGACAGGAAGTAGCATGTTCAGTGGCAAGCAGGGAGGATCTCAAATAAAGTAAGATTGAAACTGCCATCGCTGAAATAAATGCTCCCCGAGCTGAATTAAGGAGCCCAAAGCTGGAGCCTATGTCCTCTTCAGCACTTTTGTCTACTTTACTATTATCTGATGCAAATATCTCATCCCAGATTACTAAAAGGTCTTCCAGTGAAAATTCACGTCCAAATAAAACCCGTAACCAGCGAAGCGCAAAGTATTGGGGTTCAACCCCGAGCTCAACAAGGTGGCTGTGTAGAGACAAGTCAACAATGGATAGCAGGTGATATAATGCAGCAGATGCTTCAAGGACAGGAGGTAAGCTAGGGAGGGATCCACCGGCAGGTGTGGGAGAGAAGAAATCTGCCATTGCAACTGACCCACAGGATCCACTCATCAAAGCATCAAACATGCAGTATGCATCATGTTCCATAAATTTCTCAGATAAGACGATACCAAGTTCGCCTTCAGCCCCATAAGCATCGCTTAGCAACACAATGGTTTGTATGTTAGGATCAAGCTCATCAAGACTTTTAACTTTTTTCACATTTCCATGGTCTCCATTCTCATTTTCCATAGGGTCTAGAGATTTTTTAAAATCAAAATTATAGGTCAGATCATTTTCATGAAATGATAAGCCATCAAATTTGTCAGTGAAGTGATCTTCATGAAGCTTTCGAACTTGAGAGAGATGCTCCACATCAACTTGAAGAACATATAGTAGAGGAGCCAATAGTTCATGCATCCCTACAAAGAAAACCAGGAAGTAATCAAGATGATATTAAAAACTGTGCAGGGATAAACTTCCATGCAATACTATTCAGGCTCTACTTCTCAACAATCAAAGTCATACTCCACCAGAAATCAATGCATTTAAGTTAAACATCATAAAGAAATTGAAAGCTGAAGATAATTGAGTGAAGGCTCAGATATATTAGATCGATAATGCTTAAGTTGACAAAAGGATTGCTTTGACAAGAGCAATTCACCTTGTCTGTAACCATACTCTGGATGTCTCAGGCACCACAACAACAAGATTCGTCGTAACATGCCTTGGCATCCGGGTGTCTGGAAATAGCTTCCATGTTCTGGATATAAACGTGATAAATCCTGGTCAACCATTTTCTCCAGCTCAGCATTTCGAAAGAAACGACTCCAGGTACTGTCTGCACAGAATAAATTATACATATGACATAGATTAGGGATTGTATCAAATACTTAATAACTAACTAACTTGCCTACCAAGGAACACAAGGTGCACATACTTTGTGGATTAAATATTATTCTTTATGCTTTATTACAGGTCACTGAACCATGAGGAGATAGCTAGATCACCCAGGAATCGGATTAGGTACATCGATGGAAAGAACATAAAGTCTACAACAAATATAGACTGTTATTGTTTTATCTATCACTATTGGGCTGAGTTATACCCATGGATAATCCCTTCCACAATAAGCCAAGAACCAAAATCAAGATGCACGCCTTAATTTGGCCTCTCAAAACAAATGCTGTATATAGAAATCTGAAAACAGTAAATAAATAACTCTAAACGGATGAGGTGATATTAAAATCTAGCTCGGGAAAGAATGTGCTTCATTAATTTGGCCTCTCAAAACAAATGTTGTATATAGAAATCTGAAGACAGTAAATAAACAACTCTAAACGGATGAGGTGATATTAAAATCTAGCTCAGGAAAGAATGTGCTTCAACAACACAGATTTGTAACTGGTTCCCAAGGTCAGATTCAACTTGGAAAGGTGCATGAGAGAGACATGAAAGTTTACCTGGGTTTTGTGACAGTGGATTGTCCATTACAAGATCAGGAGAACTACTTCCATCCTTGGGAATATGGGGATCAACTAAGAGGCGCCTTCTCAAACCAGCATATCTAACAAGAACGACATAAGTTATTCAAAATACACCCAACCCTGTTTGATCCCTCTAAACTACGACTACCAGCGTATGAACAAGTCTCTGGAAAAAAAAAAAAAAAAA
>QEOT01004987.1:25314-40638 GCA_003123785.1 Pterocarya stenoptera
ACACATGCGGTAACATTGAGCAGTGCGGCAGAGTAACACCGCTTTTCCTAAAAAGGTTCTAATGAATTTAACATCGAAGAGTGCTATTTGAAAATTTTTATACTGCACACTATCTATATGCATAAATTAATTTATAATATTCTGATTTTAAAATTTATCTTCTAAATCAAATTACGTCGTCGCATGAATTATATGTGATGTAAAGACTTTCAAATAAAATTATTCGTAATTAAACATCAACGATTGAGTGTAATTTTTCCATATATTTTGGGTTAGAAATATGAATGTGAATGAGTATTTAATATATATATATCTAATTTATCAAATGCCACTCGGAAAATCCAGTAGAAAATAATAATGCTTCATAAAATTTTAAGGTGTACAATTTTTATGCATTCTATTTGAAAAGTAAAAGTGTGACCTATTATTATAAAGTTTATTTTTTGACGTGGACTTCAAATTTATCATTTTTTTATAAAGAGAATACGTAAAACTTGTATATTTATAATTATATAAATTATTTCTCAAGGGAAAAAGTCTTTAATGCCGAAGTTTTTTAAGNTTATATAAATTATTTCTCAAGGGAAAAAGTCTTTAATGCCGAAGTTTTTTAAGGATAAATTTACCGGATATTATTTTAGATTCCTGTATGTAAATTAGATAGCCACGACTTACACGGGAGCTTTCTACTTTTTGAGGAGGTTTAGGTATCCTTCACAAATTCTTTGCATCACTTTCATGATCTTACAGAAAGAGACATATATATATATATAAATATATATAAAATAATATATATGCCAGCTAGCCATCGATGCAGAATGCCCATGCATGAGGCACATTTCCAGCTTCTTGAAATGCCATTAATTATTATAGTACTGGCCGGAAGCTATGGGACTATGTAATAAATGTGCAGATCATTTTCCATATATGCACGCTTGGAAGTTAGCGAAAGCTTCACCCAGCTGCCACATGCGCGTGGGAAAAACGTTCCTTATATAAATTATTAATTTCCTAAAAGTTTAATTAAAACGATAAATTTGATTATTTAATTATTAATTTCTCAAAATAAGTTGTCACAAGATAATACTAATATAATTAGTTGTGATATTTTTATTAATATAAAATAATTATTTTGATCAATTACATTAATTCAATATATAAAAAATATATAAAAATAACTACACATAGTATAACTCTAAAAATATATACAATGATCAATATGTCAAAAATTTTTCGGAAAAGGGTTCACAGCATTTAGCATGCAATTCCCACGATCGAGTCTGAAAGGAGCGTGCAGTTTCCACACATTTGCATGGCTATGCATGTGGAATATTGTATTGTGGGAGCCTTTTATATTCTCTGCATTATTGATAATTTGGATGCATTTGCAAGTGGAAGCTGGTACATAAAATAATTCTAACCTTTTTTTTTTCTTTTTTCTTTTTTCTTTTGTTCTTTTCTTGTTTTCTTTTAATTTATATATTTTGTAATTTGTTTTTAGACGTACCTCTCATGCATGCGTGTCCCAATTGGTCCCACCCATGCCACCAAGTTCTTCTTAATTCCAAGTCATTGATGTCAGCCGTACGTGTCATGTTTCTTCCACACTATTTCCTTAATTCTTCCCCAACCTTCTTAATTAATGATGGTCATGAAAACACACCGACGCTCCAAACCCAATCAATTATCGATGAAAAATGAAAAGAAATTAGAACAGTTCTTCTCCCAATAATTCATTCTCAATGTGATCGAGCATCCAAAGAACAAACAAATTCTCTTGTTTTTTTTTTTTTTTTTGTTAATTTATTCTGTAAAATACCAAAATTAACATGTAGGATACTGAATTTATTAAATTCATAAAATTATGTACTATTTGTTATATAAGACTCAATGGCCAAGATTTTGTGAAATATTCATTTATTTTTTATACGATTAAAATATACATGAATATGATGCTTGTCACGCCAATCGGCTACAAAATTATGAAATGATGGACCCAAAAACTTTCCGCAAAGCCAATCTTTTAAGGGTAAACCGCTTGTCAAAGAGGCCAGACAAATTATTGATTTAAACAATTATTTATTGGTTTCCTTGTCGTATTGAAATTAATGAATGCAAAAAAATAATCGAAGCCATGTCGTATTGAAATTAATGAATGAAAAAATAATCGACAAATTATTTATACAAGAAGAATACTTGTTTTATTGCCTGTCGGCTGTCGTGTTGAAATTAATGAATTTTCATAGGTTTTGAAAAAGATTATGGTGAACGAATATGGGCTAACATCGCCACGTCATGAGAACGAAGACAAACCAGTCTGAAGATGTTCTCCACACACCATTTTATTTAAGAGATTAAATTGTATTTAGGTTACCAAGTTTCCTACGTTCATTTTGAAAAAAATAAATAATTATAAAATTTATATAAAAAAATATTTTTTTAATAATATATCTTATTCTTGTCTAAAAAATAAATACCCTAATCATAAAGAGATTATATAAAAATAATCTTATAAATTAATGTAGATTGATGTAATTCATTGTAAAATTATTTTTATTATAAAATAGATCTAACAGATTAGATGAAACTATATCAATTTGTGAGATTATTTTATATAATTATTTTGTAAATATAGTATATTTAAAGATTTGACAAACGTTATAAAATTATTACTATATCTATAATTACTTTTTATTTAATTAAACCGCCCATTATTTTTAATATCACTATCTCGTGTGAGAGCTATCTTCTAGCCACCGTATATAATTGCAGTCACACACCATCTTTTATTAGTAAATATTTATCATCTAGCTTCAATATGTTATATAAATTAGTGAGGAAACTAATTAAACAAAGGACAAGTCCTCTAGAGATGAGAAATAATTTGTATAAGTCTTAGATAGATAAATTTTGTACCAGTCTTTATAAAAAAATAAATCTCACACTTAAAAGGTATAAAAAAATTATTATTTTTTAATGAGACCTATTATTTTACAAATGACTTATGTAAGACTTGTCTATTTGAGATTTATTTCTAGCATTATTCCTAAAAGATTGTGAGAAAAAAATTCTTTTGAGAGGATTATTTGGTCATTTTGCTACTATAAAAACAATATTAAGAATCTTTAAAATATTTTATCAATGATGGCCATGTATTGGTTTTTCTTTTTTTTTTTTATCCAATATTGAACAATACTACACGATTGTTTTAGTTTCTTTTGACTTTTTTAAACAAGTAAGTAAAATATATTATAAGTGAAATGATAAAGGCGTCTTATATTTTATACTTAATTAAAAACATCGTTATTGGTTTGGTTAAATGTATCTTTAAAATTTAACAAATATTATATTTTTTTTTGTATTTGCTTATTTCATTTAAATTCTAACTCTCACATTAAATTAGTCATTCATTCTCTATATAATAAAAAAATATTATTAAATTAATAATTTTTTATTTAATTTAGTTGTATCACATTTTCTAATTCTACCAATTTAATATTAATAATAATTATATTCTAATTAAATTAATTTAAAAAAAATCATATTTTCAAAAGTCATTTAAGACTAATAACAAAAAATATTTTATTAAACTCATCTAAAATTATATTTAAATTTCTTAATTATAAACCAAATTATATTTTTGCTTGGAGTGAGAAATTAATATTTTAATATTTACTTAGAGTAAAAAATTAATATTTTAATGTTTAGTGAATCAATTATGATTATCTATCTTTGATCAACTACTATAATAAAAGTCTTATCTTATTTTAAATTTAACCAGTCCAATATAAAATATTTTTTACATAAATTATATAAATTTTAACTAACTTTTTCTATATGACAAAGATAATATGGATGCTCTAATGAATAGGAGTTTGGCAGTAGTTAAGCTTTGACGCAGTCAAACGGGAAAGAGTTATAATAATATTGGGGCTGGCTGGCTTCAAAAGATAAACATGTTTATTCATGATGTGACGACATGCTTAGTGGAAAAGAATGAAAGCATAGATACCAAAATGAATAATTACTAAACCCTTATTCAATAAACTAATTTAAAAGCAAATGGAAATTAAGTAGATCGTGATAGGGCAGCCACCCCCCAACCCCTCCTTGGTTTGACGCCATTTTTTTTTTAATTTTAAATGAAGTTAGTTTGGGTTCTAGTGCCTCCATTTGATTGAGATAATATTAAAAATTTGAAAGAAATATTCGATGATTTTAAGATACATGTTTATTTAATTGCCTTAAAAAAAAAAAAGTAAATATACATAAGATCAGGAGGTTAAAGTTCGAGTTAAGGTGCCCGGGGACGAGAGAAAAATAATTTCAGAGCTTCTAGTAGCTCCCACTAGTTCATTTTGTTTGTCTTTTTTTTTCATGTATTTTTTTAATACTTTTTAATATATATTTTTTTTAATTCACAATATTATTAAGTAAAAAATAAAAAAACCCAACGAGAAGAGTAGCACAGGAAAAAGGTGGGAAAATAATAATAATAATATGGTTTATTAATGGAATTAATTAATGCCATGTTTTTCTTATCCAATCCAACAGAAAAAAGTTGTCAATTAATCCACCAATTGCCATTATGCGAGTAGGCCAGGGAACCACCATGCCCAAGATCATAATTATATTATATGCTCTTTGTTGCTTATTTTGAAGTACTATTTAATATGCTCCATGGGCAATCAAAATCAACAGGTCAGGTTTAATTAACTAGTACACGAAAATGACAGCAATAAATGACTCGGAGCGTCCAAACAATTAGACTTTTAAATGAAGTGATCAGGAGATTGCTTTAGCATAATTAGCTACGACATGCATGATCAAGATTGAAAAGAAATTAAATTCCCTACAAAATAAAAAAGAAAATGACTTTGGACTTACTTTAGTGGATCTGACATTTCTTGTATCCAAACAAATGCTTTTCATTTCTATCCGAATTTATTTATTTATTAATAATTTCACTTCTGCTCGTAACTTTATCCAAAGCATGCGATGATAGTTAGTTCATAATATGATGAAAGATGCCAATCACAAAAGTTCGATTAGAGTTAAAGGAGAAGAATGAATAAATAAATAAATAAATAAGAATAAAGTAAAATTCAATAATTCCAGTTAAGAACATAATTAATTAGGGTAGAACATTGACCATTGAACCACGACCAAAGCCAGACAAGAATCCTTTCTGAAGTGTCATGCCCAATCAACATCCAGGTCCACAACTTTATCACGTTATGCATACAATAGAATTTTGCACAATACAACTTTTTTTCTAAACCATTGATATTAATTACGATTGCACATTATAATGTCTACTTTTTACCAGGAAAATTCGTACCAAAACACTTGGGTGCCAACAAAAATCAGTGGAAAAAAAAAAATGGCCCATTTCCCATCCTGCATGTGTTCCTGATCCAAGAAGAAAAAGTGGTCTTTATCCGTCTCCTCGACCACTAGTATAGATCGCATCCAATCATACAAGCAGGCATCACTAACACGCAGTCCAATATCGTAAGTCTAAGATAACTCTAATGTGCAAGACAGCTGGTTTTAGTTTCTGTTCTTGTCTTTTCTACTTGCTTTTTGACATTTATTTGGTATTTGGTGGATTAAAGCCCTTAATATATATTATCAGAAACCTCAACTAAAGCGTTAAAACATTCTTTATGGGAAAAATTATATGTTCTTTTATGAGTAGAAACGAAACTTTATAAGAGTTGCATGATTTTAGCTGTCGGATTATTTAGAGCTCTTTTCGATATAGAAATCATTTTATTTTATTTGATTTTATTATTATAATTTTATTAAATTTTTACACAAAAAAATAATAAATAATTTATTTTTTTCAAATATCAAAATAATAATAATAATATTAAAAAAATAATATTCTTAAAATATTTTATTTAACTCATCTAAAACTATCTAATCTCATCTCATCTCCTCTTACTATCCAAACTAGCCAAAATGAATACTATATGCATGAATATTTTTTGATAAACTATAGGCATAAGAAATAGTACAAAACTGGTTTAGGATACCAAAATAGAAGAAATCTCTTTCTCCAATGAACCTGTACTGTCATAATTTTGCCATGTTTTTTTGGACGTTTTCAATACATCATATTACTTATGTATTAGAGACTCTAGATTTCTACACATGATGCTTCTCAAACATCTTAATTCCCTTTCATTTTGTTTAACAGCACTTTCTCTGGTGTTTCTTTCTGGAAGATTCAAACGATTGGATCTGACAAAAAACGTGAAGCTTCGAGAAAACATTCCCCATTGTGCATGGTGACAACATCCTACATGGTAACCATAGGCTATTGCACTATATATAGAGTTGCCGGCACTTGATTCAAGACCATATATAGAGTTGGCCTGAGGGTCCTTTAGGAACCGCCCACAATAACAATTATTGGCTACAATTATTATATATTCAGTGTGTATGTATGTACGAGACACAGTGGCCGCCCGTGAACACCGACCGCCACCGACTCCATTTTTTTTTTAACATTAATTGGAGGTTAGAAACATGTGTTAATTATGTACGGCAACATTTTTTTTGGATTGGATCCAAAATAATCACGAGGCTGAGAGTTTGAGCGCTTCCAGTTAGATTGGAATGACATTGCCACCACTGGATTTCCACAATCTAATTACTGTTGAATTCTTCAACACATAATCAAATTGATCTAAATAATATTCTTTCCTTTGATGCTACAGAAGGAAAGAAGAATATTATTTAGATTTTTACATCTCTTTGCTGGAGCAAAAATATCCACGAGGAACTCAGAAAGTTAATATCCATGATGGCTCTATATAGTGATATGTCTTGGAAGTGGGGGGACAGCTGCAGAGCAATTTTAAGGACTCTACTCTTCATTGTTTACGCGTGGGGTACTGATGCTTGAAACCCAATCTACATAGATGAGGTCCCGCAATAATCACAGGTGCTGAACATCCCTGCTTTCCATGAAATAATGAGAGGCAATCCATCATGCAGTGGCCAAGGAAAGCTTGAATATCCAGTTATCTGTCCCAGGTTTCCATGTCATAACGAGAGGAAATCCAAAATCCAGTAGAAAAGGGAAGACTGACAGTCCGGGCATCACAGTTCATGTTTGCCAATCCATAGCGCCTGTTGCCCAAGACTTGACCACTGCAGCAAGCAGAGGCCCCCCAGTATAACATTGAGAATGACATAAATATCGCATAAATTGCATATATATAAAAAAACAACAACAGTTATCTCATCCTTCCATGCACAGCTTTGCAAGTTATATATGTATGAAATGTTTAACACCCTCTCATCTGTGTGACGCGCAAGCACATGTAACGACAGAGCATAGCTGCGCATGTGTACAAATAATTAAGCGATACATTGTATTTAGACAAAAGAAGCTCAGGAAACTAGCACGATTTTTATGCTAAACTCTTAATTAGTTAGTAAACAAACTGATCACATTTCCTATCAAGCTTTAGGTGCAATAAATGCAAACAGGAAGAATTATACCTTCAGGAAAAAAACAGGAGTATATCATATGGCCAAGAAGACTTCACTCACTGCCCAATTTAAAGTTCTTAGAATGTTCTTTATCCCATGAATACTTGAATGAGAAAAATCCCCTATAGTGAATTTTTCAAAATTTCCGTTTACTTCAATCAGACTATGGCCAGGTGTCTTCCTCAACCCACTGCCCTTCAACATATTCCTTGTCTCCGAAACGTCACCCCACATCTCATCCAAAGCATACAAGTTCGCCAATAGAACATAAGGTGAACTAGTCACGGGCTGAGTCTTTAGGAGTTGTTTAGCCAACCACTCCCCGATCACAATATCCCCATGCAGGCGACATGCTGAAAGCAAGCTCCCTAAAACAACTGGGTCATGCCCAAAAGGAAACTTCTTGATGTACTCTTCTGCCTTTGTTAATCTCCCAGCCCGTCCCAACATATCAGTAAGACATGAGAAATGTTGTATATCAGGAGTAATCCCATAATCTTTTTCCATTGAATTAAAAAGAACTTCGCCCTTGTCCACAAGCCCTGCATGATTGCAAGCCATGAGAAGTCCAACGAATGTCACAGAATCTGGATTTAACCCCATGGCCTTCATCTGCTCAAAAAGGTCTAGGGCCCGTTCACCAAGCCCATGATTTGCAAATCCAGCAATCATGGTGTTCCATGAAAAATTATTGCGATGGTGTATTCTGTTAAAAACGTTATGTGCACATCCAATGGAACCACATTTAGCATACATGTTCACTAGAGCATTACCAACTCCCACATCTTGATACAGCCTTGTTCTGATTATATGAGCATGAATCTGCTTGCCATGGTGAATAGAAGCAAGAGTAGCACAGGCGGCAAGGACACTGGCAAAGGTGAAGTCATCAGGTCTCACATAATAGTCATTCACCATCCCTTTGAAAACACTTAAGCCCTTTGAATGATCATCACAATGAGAATAAGCAGCGATAATTGTGTTCCATGAAATGACATCTTTCAATTTAATTAATCTGAAGACCTTCTCCGCTTCATCTATCAAATTGAATCTCGAGTACATTGATATCATCACATTTCCAATAAAAGGCGTGGAGTCGAGCTCAAGCTTGACTGTTTGGGCATGTAATGCTGCTCCCATTACGCAATCATTTGAATCAGTGCAAATTTCCAAAGCTCCAACGAAAGTAAAACGATCTGGTACAAAACCTTGTTGGTGCATTAGTTTGAACACTTCAAAGCCCTTTTCAAGCTGCCCATTTTCTACAAACCCAGAAATGAGAGCATTATATGAAACAGAGTTTGGTTCTGGCGTACTAGTATACACTGATAAGGCATCATTGCATCGACCACATTTCATATACATCGAGATCAGAGAGTTACAAACAAATGAGACGGATGCATAGCCAAACTTCAGTGATTTAGCATGAAGTTGTTGTCCCTGTGGCATTGCCATGAGGCTGGCAGATGCACTGATAGCACTGGCAAATACGTACTCGTTTGGCGCGGGACACATTTTAGAAAATAGTTCAAGTGCCATTGGATGCTCTCCGACCTGATCACAACCCGAAATCATGGCCGACCAGGACACAAGGTTTCTTTCGGACATCTCATCAAACACGCGACGAGCAGAAACAATGTTACCACACTTCGCATACATGTTGAGGATGTGGTTAGCAATAATGATATCAAATTGCAACGCTGTTTTAAAGGCGGCGGCATGAAGGGAAAGACCATGTCGGAACGCCTTGGTTTTCGAGCAGTGGTGCAAAAGCGAACCAATGGCTTCCCTTATCATGGAACCATAATTATATCATTGCAAACTGTGTAATATCGTGATAATGATTCACCCATCTAGTGATTTTTGAGATTAAGGCCTCGTTATGCATTGTGAATATGAACAGTTTACTGCAACAAGGCGACGCAGGATAATATCGAAGTTTCAATGACACCGTTCTTGAAGCAACCAACGATACTGACAGCCGATTCATGTCTGAAACATAAATTTGGGGCATAATGGGCTGTTAAAGCCCATGGCGTCCCATGATTAAAATTCCCAACAACGAAAACAAGCCCAATCTGAATTCAAATTGTAAACATCGCGCTACAGAACTGTGATCCAAACAACAAAAGCAGAGCAAGCCCAAGCCCAAGCTCCAAGAAGACAAGCCTATCATTTTGATTGCGATCCTATTAACGGGCAATAGATAGGCCTTTCACTTAGGGCGAGTAAAAATCTGAAAATTCGATTTCGTTCTAATTTCAATAAATCAAAGTTTTTGTAAGCAAAAAAGTCGAAGTCGAAGGTAGCAATATTATACATATTTTTATAAAAATATATGTATTTTTTATATATTAATTATATATTTTTTATATAACTATAACTTATATAGTTAATTAAATCAATAATATACTAGCATGAACAAATTATTATTAAATAATATGCTTATACTATAATGCTTATTATATTAATTATTACTACCATGTAACACTAATGTATAATAACAACTAATGTATAAACATAATGTAAAATAACATTTAATACTAATGTATTATATATAAACACAAATATATAAATTTATAAATTAATAAAATTTCATATGATATGTTAGATCTGCTTTTATTGTAAAATATATCTCCAATCTAACGTACCACATCTGTTTATGAATTTATTTTTATAAAATATCTTTATGGTTAAATCATTTCTCTAATTTTTTTAATATATGAGTGTGCTTAGAAATTTCACTTAATAGAAAATGATTTCAGGTAATGGAAAAGACGACTTCAATATAGAAGAATACAATAATTCACATGAATAGAATCGTACCAATAACATATGAGATATTTTTGTTTACAAATAAATTTTATAAAAATAAACTTACAAATTAACGTTATTTTGTTACGATGAATCATATCGTAAAACGATTTTTACTATAAAATAAATATAATGTAACATATCAATTTGCAGTTTCAATTTTATAAGTTAATTTTTGAACTCCACACTCTTTCGTCTTTTGGAATCAGGAGTTCATTGTTCATTTGTTCTAATCATTCCTAGACCCCTCGGCGCTCCTCAACATGATGATAAATGGGGGCGGGTTGAATCTGATAATACTATTATTAACTGTGGCATTGTTGTGACATAAAGAGTGACATTGGATTCTGTAATTTAACTCTCTTTCTCATGAGTGGTAACCTTGCTTTTATCCATTTCTAATACGACCAAGTTGCTCAATCCAATAACCCACGATCTGGATTCTAAAAGTGCAACTATAAAATCTGGTCTGTCTTGGGTCATGTTAATAACGAAATAGAGTACCATCCCTAAGCATACTAAAGTTCAATGCTATTGCCTTACTACTTCGGCAAAACAATAGGGTAAATTAACAGATCATTGATTTTATTTTCACTCCTTCTCAATTAAAACTAGATTTTATTAAAGCTTATAGTTTTTTTTTTTGTTAAAGGAGTCCAGATTTGAGATTTCTGTAATCCCATTGCTCTTTTTTGCATAAGATATTCTTTTAAGTGCTCGTTTGGATACATATTTCATCTCATATCATCTTATCATTATAATTTTTTTAAATTTTTACACAAAATATAATATAGACAATTCAACTTTTTCAAATCTTAAAATAATAATAATATTAAAAAATAATATTATAATAATATTTTATTTAACTCATCTTAAATTATCTCATCTCGTCTTACTATTCAAACACCTGTCTTCTAATAAAAAAAAAAAAAAAGAACAAATTAACCGGATCCTTACATACGACAGCATGCATCAGCCATGAGCCAACCCATGCAAAGCTTCAATCAGCAACATGCATGGCCACACACCCACGAGCAAAAATGCAGCAATTTCAATGAAACAATCATGCTTACGAGCCTACAAATCCTAAAAAACGTAAAAGAAGGGTTAGAAAGCACAAAAGGTGAGGGTATTGAGGATGATTTGGTTCACTCAAAAAGAAAAAAAGGTCCGTAAAACATTTTTTGTCACATTGACAACCACCTCTGTCCCCTTTTCGAGCAGAAATATGAGTGCCAGTCCTTTTCACCAACTCTCTCCGCGTAACAGTACCACTTTGCTCTGTTCCAAACACGTCTTAGGGAGTGATGAGAGAGCAGAAAGCATCCCCAGCATTACTAAACTTCATGATTATGGAACTTTGAATTCTAAACAGCCATAATATATGCAAACTTTTATAATTCTCTCCTTTTTTCTTTACCGGACAACTATATGGCTACCAAGCATCAAGTGTTGAAATAATAATCCAAACATAGGTAAATGATTTCACCAACAACAATGAGACTTAGACGATTAAAAATCGATAAATGCATGCAGGATCGTATATTGGACCCACAAATCTATCTCTATATGGATAGAGATGAGTACTGAAAAAAGTTACAAAGTATTTATATATTTTGTCAAGAGAAAATATATTTATAGCTGTGAATTGTATAATCGACGCGTAATCATTTTTAAAAAAATGAATAAAATATAAGATTTATATAAAAAAAAATTAATTTTTTAATAATGAGTCTCAATTTTTTTTTTAAATAATTACGCAACGTTTATGCACTTTACGTAGAATTACTCGTTAAGAGAAAAGATTGAACGGATGATGTTTGTGATAACATTTTGGGATTTATGATCCGTTTTCAGGCCGCTGAAATGGTATGAAAGGGAAAGGGTCTTACTGGAGTCTCATGCGGTGTAGAAGCTTGACGACGAGTTTGGTGGGGGCAACCCTCACATGTTGTTAGAATGTAATATTCCATTTGAAAACTCTATTTTCCTTTGCATATGAATTAATTACCGGAAACAGAGGGTACGTACCAGAATTAGAAGAAATTTTAATAGTTTTGTCTCTCTTTTCTTTTTCTAAGGCCCGGCTATGGTATTGAGGACGTGAAAGGTCATTACAAAGTAATCAGAGATGCGAAATTAGTGTTACATGATGATAACTACATGAAAATGACGACTCTAGACTATGTCCTTTTCCTCTCTCTCATTTTTTTTAAAAAAATTTTCGGAGTTTTAATGCGATTAACGGCTTTTAATGTGGGCAGTGTCATACCTCTCGTTGCCATCATAAGGAGGTAACACCCGTGCATCATTGGAGTCAATCAAGGAACATGCTGTTGGGTTTGTGGGGCCTACTTCTCTTGCCATGTTGGTTCGATTTGATTACCCGATCCGATAATAATGTATTATGATTTTTCTGACGATTTTTTAAGGAAGTTTAGATCGATACTTTTGACACTGTTTGCAGTCAAAAAAAATATCAGATAAAAAGTTTGCTCGAAGTTTACGCGATTGGTGGCTCGAGCGAATCTCAAGTAGAGAGTTTGCTTGAGTTTTGCTCTACCGGTAGCTTGAGTCAGAATTGAACATAGATCTCGTTCAAGGCGCACACTTCACTCGAGCGAATAAAATAGAAAAAATGAAAATTAATATTTTCACCGTATGATATAATAAATATGTACTTAATAAACAGTTAGTATATCCTAAATATTTTGAACAATGATATTTCACTCCAAAAGTATATTATATGATTACTCAGTATAATAAAATCCTTTACAACTCTATAGATGTATGCATTTTGCCGAATTATGTTAATTTTATGTTATGTAATTAATTTGTTTATGTTTACTTTCACTTGTTTGTCGTCATTATTTTTTACAAGACATGCTTCAAAGATTTCACTCAAGTGCACATATCACGAACTTTTACTTTTCTCAATCCTTTTTATTTGTTTACAAAAGGGGGGAAAAAAAGGTTTTATCCTCTATAGTTCATAAGCATTTAAAAATATGGATTATCCATTAAAATCTAACGTCATCGTGCTATATCACTTTTTTCTTTTCTAATTTACCAAACAACACTTACAATCTTGTCTTATGTATAGTAGGATTTACATTTCTCATATGTTCTCCAATATATCATGTTCTTTTGCAACACATATGCGTCACTCGTAGTGATCATATGATCTATACTTCTCTCTCTATATATCTTTATTTATACGATCGAAGAGAAGACATCTTTGTGGGGTTAGAATCAACAACCTCGACATCTCCTTTATTATTACAAAGCAATTAAGAACAAACAATCTAAACTATAAATCAACCAATGTCGTACTTTTTTTCTTTAGGGTAATGCTAGGGATCCCGTTCAAGCATCTTTTTTTTTTTTTTTTAACGCAGTGATTAAGAAAATTTTTTTTAATAATATTGTGAATTTTTTTTCTTTTTTTTTAAATATTTAATAGTGTTAAAAAAATGATGTGAAAAAAAAAACACTTTTAAATATTTTTTACACATCATTTTTTAATACTTTTAAATATCTTTAAAAAAAGAAAAAAATTCACAATATTATTAAAACATATTTTTTTAATCACTGCATTAAAAAAAAAAACCCCTAAGAAAAAAAAAATTGAAACGGGAGGCTTGAACGGATCCAGTGGGATCGCTATATTTTCCTTTTCTTTTTAGATTAATGGTAGCTGAGGTAGGTATATTGATCACTTGATTTGGAAACATGATATATCCGGCCTCGTGAGAGAGGGGACTATCATATGCAGCGGTTCTTTGCAATTAATTAAAACTCCAACTATATTGTGAAGAACGATATATCCATTCATTCTTCACATTATAAACTCCAACTACGAACAATGAAATTGGCACATCAAACTTGCAAATTATTCATTCATATTTAGTCCTATTTTTATTAATTTATATAAATAATTTTTAAGTGCAGGTAATAAAAATAATCGGAATTCAGTACAACTACAAGATATTCATCCCAAGCATCATTATATATATATACATATATTTATATTTATATATATCTGCAGTTATTGTGCGCAAAATTATTCATCATCAGCTGATCATTTGAAGCCTTAATGATATTGAATTATTCTCATTCTAAATGTTTAAATTGAGTTTTCTTGAGATTGAATTATATATGGCGTGTAAACACTTTATTTTTATATTTTTAGCCCGCAATCATTCTAAATAGATAAATTCTATTTATAATTTCTATTTAAGGACTGCATGTAGAGGTGTAACCGGTTCAGTCCAATTCAATTTTAGACAAAATATTGGACCGAACCGGTATGACCGGTTTTGTATTTTTCAAAATCAATTACACACCGGTTACCTTCATAACCAGTACTTCCAGTTTTATTGATTTCTGGTCCAATCCGGTCTAATTTTTCAATTTTTTTAAGTGATTAAGAACGTCTTTAATTATCTGAGATTTACTAATAATATGTATGCAGTATCTAAAATAATTAATAACAATTAAAAATTTATATTTTTGGGAAGAGGGCCGGATAAATGGCAAGATATAGTTACTAGTCATGACCTTCATCTCATATAGGGACTTTGAATCTGGTCTTATATATTAGATAGGCAAGGGGAAGGTTTAAGCAACTGTGCTCTTTGATACATAAAGCTCTGCTTATTACTTTTTATCTTTTAGTATCTTTTATTTATATAAATATATATATTAGGATATATGGTAGCACTCACATCTGCATATATAGTCACAAAAGAACTAGCTATAATTAGACTACTCTCCCAAATGTAGCCTATTTCAATCTAATATATTTTTTTGATTATATTTGGAGATATTGCGTCTGCCACATTTACACTATATTAAAGAAAAAAGAAAAAACAAACAAACAGTTGATCCCAATCTATATATGTTAATCCATATTCATCTCATGTACTCAATTTCATTCTACTTAGAATATAATTATATTAATAGCACATGATCAAACAAATTACAAATGTTCATATTTAA
>QEOT01004987.1:51854-72407 GCA_003123785.1 Pterocarya stenoptera
TGGACAGGCTGTTTATGATGGGGTGGATATACTCAGCCTCTCAGTGGGACCAAACAGTCCTCCAGCAAACACGAAGACCACATTTTTAAATCCTTTTGATGTCACGCTTCTATCAGCTGTGAAAGCTGGTGTATTTGTTGCACAAGCAGCTGGAAATGGAGGTCCTTTTCCTAAAACTTTGGTTTCTTACAGCCCATGGATAACATCTGTGGCAGCTGCAATTGATGACCGCAGATACAAAAACCATCTGAATCTCGGAAATGGAAAAATCTTAGCTGGAATTGGATTGTCTCGTAAGTTTTATGAACTTTTAGTATTTTTTTGTTTTTTTCCCATCTGTCAGCCTTTGGAAAGAAACACTTATTAACTTGTTTGTTTGATGACATGATATTGAAGGTTGATATGGAAAATTTATGTGGAGTTATTGCACCATGTCAATTTGTTCACATTGGGGTTGAGAAAGGCAGTAATTTTTTGTGAGACAAACTAGTACTGAATTTTGTTTGCGCTTTGTAATTTTTGAAAATGAGAGATTTCATTATGGTTCCAATGCCTAACGAACATGATATCAGGGCACAAATGCAGATGTGACTTCTTTAACCAAGAACATGCTTAAAATATTTTTTTTTCTTTTCCCCCAAGGATTAAATTTATCTTTTGAAATGGGCTTTCATTTTTACCACACTATTGAAAAATCGGAGACCAAGCCCGATTCTTGGGCTTATGTCATTGATTGTGATGGGTTTAGTGTACACAATTTACTTGTTTCCATTTCTAGTTCTTAGTTGTTGCTAGGTGTATTCTGCTGTGTGAAATCATGAATCATTATCATCGTCAAGTAATATCCTCTTCATGTAGTTTTTCTTGTTTGCTTGAGGATTTTGAATAGGATGATGAAACTTTCTCTGACCCATTTGCCCTTCTGGAATGTCATTAAAAAAAAGGTGTATTCCGTTTATACTTCTTATGTAANACTTTCTCTGACCCATTTGCCCTTCTGGAATGTCATTAAAAAAAAGGTGTATTCCGTTTATACTTCTTATGTAATTGGGTTATGCCTATTTTCTACCAATAAGGTTTTATTCTTGCTTATAGAAAAAAGTACTTGAAAATGGAAAAGATAAGTAAAAGCCATACAGCTGAAACACATGCTCTTTGTGCCTTTGTTGACTTCAAACTGAGTTGTGTAATTTCTTGCGGACCCTGAGACAAGTCTCATGGTTTGTTCTGTAAAGATACTTCAGTTGCATTTATTTTCATTCTTATCGGTACATTTAGCTCACTGAACTTCATAATCTTTCATTCTCAGACATATTACACCTAGAATTGCTCAGCTTCCAGTTAGTTGGCAGCTATATTCTTTTTATATTATTTTCCTTTCTAAAACTGAAGTACATGCTCTTATGCAGCTGCTACACATTCTAATCAATCATATACCTTGGTTGCTGCAAATGATGTACTGCTGGATTCTTCTGTAATGAAATACAGCCCCTCAGACTGCCAGAGACCTGAGGTTCTAAACAAGAACTTGGTTCAGGGGAACATTCTTCTTTGTGGCTACTCCTTTAATTTTGTTGTTGGTACAGCATCGATCAAGAAAGTCTCAGAAACAGCCAAGATCCTAGGTGCCATTGGCTTTGTTTTAGCTGTGGAAAATGTTTCTCCTGGGACAAAATTTGATCCTGTTCCTGTTGGCATTCCGGGGATTCTTATCTCAGATGTCGACAAGTCAATGGTAATTTTCTTTTCTCCACTCCTTCAATGTTATGGCTTTTCCCAAAGTTTACTGCTGTTCATGAGGAGGCTGATATATAACCTGAAAATTGTTTGTAACAATCTAGCATTGGTGATATTGCTAAGTGGTTGACACTTAGCCTGGCTTGGATAGCAAAATTCTCCAAACTCATCTCATCTCATCTCATTTCAATACCCAAACACCACAAACACAAACACTTTTCAATTTCAAGTCTTCAACTTTTTCATCTAATCGCCACTTAATCATTACAACTTTTCCAAACTTCCAAAAAAAAAAAAAAAAACAATTCAACTTTTTCAAATCTCAAAACAAAAATAATATTAAGAAATAATATTATACTAATATTTTAACTTTATAATATTTTATTCAACTTTTTCTCTCTCATTTCTCAAAATCCCGTAAAACATATTAACTCAAACCATTTCACTAATTCATAAACTATTTCACTACTATTCGTAGATCATTTCATCTCATCTCACTATCCAAACAAGGCCAATTTTTGGTAGTATAAAGGGTTGTAAAAAAGGTTGTATGTCTATCATTTTCCTTTCGGGTGCGGGTATATCTATAGCTTCAAGATTACAGTGTTTATTTTTGGTACCACGTAATTCCTCCCAAATTGTGATCAGGAAAGCTATAACTATAGGCTTGTCATGTGGCAAAAGAAGATCAAACTAAGGGAAGAAATTTATCTAATTCTTTAGAGAGACTGATATTTGTAGTCCTAGGGTGTGCAAACTCTGGGCACTCCATTTAAAAAAAGTGAGTAAATATGGGACCTACATTAAAAAATTAATCTTTTAATGGCGGACCCCACCCTTTTTCAAAGGGAGTACATGGGACTTGCACACCCTAAGATTGTATCTAATATTACCCTTTTTTAGATAAAGCCTAACACACACACACACACACAGAGTAGGGATAAACAACNGGCGGACCCCACCCTTTTTCAAAGGGAGTACATGGGACTTGCACACCCTAAGATTGTATCTAATATTACCCTTTTTTAGATAAAGCCTAACACACACACACACACAGAGTAGGGATAAACAAGTAAAAAGAGTAGCAGTTCTTGTGCTTTTCTTTCCAGACTTAACTTTTGGCATGTTTGAACTCTAGTTGAGCATGATATTACTGATAAAAAAAAAAAAAGTTAGAGTATGATGTTCTTTAAGAAATATTGGTTATTTTGGCATTTATGTGGTTAGTTTGGTCCTGGTTTTCTTCCCCCCCACAGCCCAAACACACCTTTCTTTGTCATTTTTCTGACTTGTGATGATACTTATAATTATGTGAATTGGTGCTTGGGCATCACTGCTATATCTAGGATCTTATAGACTATTACAACATCTCTACGTCAAGAGATTGGACTGGACGAGTGAGAAGCTTCAAAGCAACTGGTAGCATTGGGGATGGCTTGATGCCTATACTCCATAAATCAGCACCTCAGGTGGCATTATATTCTGCTCGAGGTCCCAATATAAAAGATTTCAGCTTCCAAGATGCAGACCTTCTCAAACCAGACATTCTGGCTCCTGGTTCTCTAATTTGGGCTGCTTGGTCTCCAAACGGAACGGATGAGCCTAACTATGCTGGTAAAGAGTTATTGGATCCATTAAATTCTCTCCTTGGTTTTTTATGTTTCAAACTTTTGGCCTATGCTCTAATCATTTGGACGTCTCTTGTATACATCACGTGTACTTGGACTCGGCCTATTTTCTCCTAGTATGAATTAATTCTCCTCTCTTTTATTTACTTTTTTAAAAAAAAAAAAAAAAAAAAATCATTTGGATTCGGTCAAACTTAGTCCCTTTTATGTGACTTGGTAGAGAAGTATCAGCAATAGACCTTGGAGTCCAGTAATGGTGAGTAACTTTGTGGTAAGCATGATTTTGGAATTTCTGCCAACTTTTTATTCTCTGCTGAGCAGATAAGGGTGAAGGCATGAGCAGCTTGTAACATTGATATATTTTCCTTGCCTTCTGGACTATAAAATGGGAAAATGAAAATTACATGCTTAGAAAAACAAATGCATCTGGAAATTTTAAAAAATAAAAATAAAACTCTCATTATAAGGGATTATTTTGTCTGCACAGGAGAGGGATTTGCCTTGATATCTGGAACTAGCATGGCTGCGCCACATATAGCAGGAATAGCTGCACTTGTAAAGCGGAAGCACCCTCATTGGAGCCCTGCTGCTATCAAGTCAGCCTTGATGACAACATCAACAACGTTGGACAGAGCAGGAAGGCCTCTTCAAGCGCAACAATCTTCTGAAAAAGAAGCTACGAAGTTTGTCACTGCTACACCTTTTGATTATGGTAGTGGCCATGTTAATCCAAGAGCTGCTCTGGACCCTGGACTTATTTTTGATGCAGGTCTAATCTTCCTCTTCATATTTTTTAGCTTTTGTTTGGTCATTTAAAATGACAATGGATTTGTTTGAACGTTGAAGTCAAGGGAGAGAATTTGTTTTTGTTTTCCTGGGATACCCTGTAGTGGATTGGTTAATCTATAAAACAATGACTGGAAGGAGGGGCAAGACAAACAGGAAACTAGAAACGTAGTTGGCATGAACACGAGGGAAGAAACTGGAAGAGAACCATAGGGACAGACTTTTAACTAAGACAAATAGGTAGCACAAGGAAAATATAAAGGGTAAAGTTTATATTACCGTGTCTTCACTGAAAGTTAATAAAAATTTGGTGGCTTTTTTGTGCATACACCACAGATGTTTCCTCTTAGGGTGTGAAACAAAGGTTGTTAACCATAGTCAGCACGTATTGTGAATAAAAAATGAATTACTAATTTTTGTTAGTTGTTGTTTTGTAGGTTATGGGGATTACTTGGGGTTCCTGTGCACAACTCCAGGTATTGATGCTCACGAGATAAAGAAATACACAAGCTCGCCCTGCAACTACACCATGGGCCATCCATGGAACCTCAACACCCCGTCAATAACAATCTCCCATCTTGTGAGGACTCAAACTGTTACTCGCACAGTCACGAATGTAGCCGAGGAAGAAACCTATGTAATCAGAACCAGAATGGCTCCAGCCATTGCCATTGAAGCCAGTCCTCCAGCAATGACTCTGTTACCTGGTGCTTCACGAAAATTTTCCGTGACGCTCACTGTCAGATCAATGACCGGAACATACAGTTTTGGAGAGGTTTTAATGCAAGGTAGCCGAGGGCACAAGGTGAGAATCCCAGTGGTAGCTATGGGATACAAACGATAGATGGGTTGGTGGATTATAGATTGGATTTCTTAATCTGAAAACTATGGGGTATGGGTGTAATATTCTTTGTAATATGTGGGAATAAGAGGCTAGATGTATTTTGTTATGAAATATCTATATATTTTAGTCACAAAGAGATCTTATAAAAGTAAGCTCACACAATCACGATTGTGTGGAAGATGTGGTACGTTAGATTATAAATCTACTTTTATTATAATGTAGATCTAACGTATCATATGAAGTCATGTCAGTTTATAGGTTTATTTTTATAAGATCTCTTTGTGGTTTTAGCAATTCTCATATATTTATATAATATGGAATTGCTGTAAGATAACTGGTATAAGGGGGAGACTTCTTCAAGTTTCTTCCACTTACAAGTTTTGCTAATTTGTTAGTTCGGATTGTGTTACTATATTATGTTCTTGGGTAGTTAAGTGCTTTGTGCTGATGATGTAACCGAGCTCCTGTTTGACTTGTTTAATAGTAAAGTAAACGTGAGACGATTGAAATTTAGATGCATTTTGTCAGCAACTTGTGATCATATAAACTAGCAGGCATGCACGAGAAATACGTGTTTTTTTAACACATCCCTTGAGAGAGTATATCTCTTTTTGGTTCATTCTGGATGAAAATTGAGAGAGTATATCTCTTTAAGGTCCCATTTGATTTTACATATAGTCTCAACCTATTTCATCTCAACATTCAAATACTATTTAAACAAAAATATTTTTTAATTTTAAATTTTTTTCTAATCATTATAATTTTCGCAAACTTTCAAATAAAATAAAATAAAAAAATTCAACTTTTTTAAATCTAAAAAATAAATTAAACATTATATTTTAATTATAATTATAATTTATAATATTTTTATTCATATTTTTCTTTATTCTTTTCTAAAACTCTATAAAATATCTTAAATTAAATTATTTTACTATTATTTACAAATTATCTCATTATTATTTTTAGATTTTTCATCTAATCTTATCAGTATAATCAAATGAGATCTAGAAATAGGCGTGTAACCGTTTAAAGAGTTCGGTCTGGACCGGAAAAACTAATCGAACAAAGTCGGTCTCAATCCCAAGATATATTTAAAATATTTTTAATAATTTAATATATTATTTTTATAACACAATTATATAAATTAATGATTTAATTTTTATTTAATTTATTATGATTGATTATATAAAATATTTTTTTAATAAGTTGACTAGACCGGATCAGTCCCTACAAATGTTCGCCCAGAAAACATAATAGATTAAAATTTTCAATCCTATCACCTCGGATCGGACCGAATCAATTTACACCACTAGGCTAGAAATATAAAAATATAGCTCTGCAAGGGACCGCCAACCTAGCATCAACTCCAACTAACCCCTTTTGGATAAGGATTGGGAGGGCTTTAGAGTGCGGCTAGTCTTTTTGTCTCAAAATGACCGCGTGTAAAATTTTTATATTTTTTTAATATATATATATTTTTTATATATTTAAATATATTTAAAAAATAAAAAAATATATCAATATATTTAAAATTACTTTCTTAATTATTAAATTAAAAAAATAATTTTTTTTTTTTGATCAAGCCATAAAATAGAATGAGCAAATGTGAATGATAAAATAGTATTTCTCTTCTCTTTATTTCACTTATTATTAAACTTATTTTTAGAAATAAAATAGTTATATGTTTTATAAAATAAATACTAATGATCTGAATGCTAATAAAAATATTAGAGTCACAAAGATCTACTGACGTGGCAAGCCAGTTTTTATTTATTATTTTTCTTGGATGCACCCACCCATGCTCTCTCTCCTTCCCCCGACAGTTCTAATTTTGTTTTTCCTCTCCTCCCCCGCTGCTCTCCCTTCCCATCTCCATCCTCCCTTTCTCTTCCAGCCCACAACCCGTCGCCGTCGCCGTCGCCGTCGCCAACAACCCACCGTCCATCCCTCTCTCTCTCTCTCCTCCCTTTCTCCTCCAGCCGTGAGAATCGCACCACCCGCTGCAGAAGGGATCCCTCAGGTAGCCGTTGCCGGCTATCTCTCTCTCGCCCTCTTGACCGATTGGTTCTATTTTTTGTTTCAATGAAAGAAGTTCAGAACATTGTGGTAGTCTTGCATCTTCTGTTGGTTGTTGGATGGCTGCTGAATTGTGATGTAGATTTTGCTGAATGTTGGATGGCTTCATGAACCTTACAGCAATACACATCTTCATCACCATACAGAGACAACCAACGTAAAGCAAGAATAATTTTCTGAATACAGAGACAACCATCAACCAATAAAGCAAGAATAATTGTCTGAATACAGAGACAACCACCAACCAGTAAAGCAAGAATACCCGGTTAAGTAAATAAACTAAATAAACTCGGTAAAAAAAAAAACAGTTTTATTTTCGTCTAATTTTCTGCAGTTTCTTACCTTCGTTGCCAATATTTCCCAATGTCGGGAGTGTAACTTCCGACGACAACGTTAGGGGCGATGCCGGCGATCCCTACAAACAGGAAAAACAAAAAATGAAAAATGAAAAAAAAAAAAAAGCATCAAGAAACGGCAAACCAGAGAATGGGTGGAAAAGTTGGAAAAAAATGCCAGAGAGAGAAAGAGTGGTACCAGATTGCTGAAGAAGTTTGCAAGGACGTTGGCCAGAAAAATCTGAGAAATGGGATGCACTCGATAGACGCACGGGAAGGGAATGTCGATCGTTCAGTTTCTGAAAAACTAAAAATAAAATAAAATAAAATAAATGACGTGGCAGTCAATTTATAAGTAACACGTCAATTTGTGATAGAATTCTTTATTATATACTACTCTCATCTTATTTTATATTTTATTAATACAATATATTTCTTATGAATAATAAAGAAATGCACAATAAATATTTATTTAATAATAATAAATATGTTACATTATAATTAATAGAATAAAAATGGGATGATAGTGATTTTTAGAGTATTAGTAGTGATTTATATATTTTCATATGTAAAATTATATCTTTTGAAGAATAATTTTATATATAAAGAAAAACTCTCACATTGGTTTATATATATTTGAACTAAATAATAATGAAATATTTTTTTTATTTTTTATTTATTTCTTAAAATTATTTTTTATAGATGTTTTATAATTAGCATTCATTTTATATTATCAACTTAATACAGATTTTATGTATCAAAATTATTTTAATATAAATTTTATAAAATTAATTTTAATGAGTAGGAAAGAAAAATAATAATAAAATAATATTTAAAAAATGAATAGTATTTCTTTAAATTTAAAGAAGTATTATTCATAACTATACAAAAATTTAAATATGCATAAACTAATATATATAAATTTAAAGATATGTTTTTTAAATTTAAAAATAAAAATAAAAATAAAGAAAGAGCCAAGGCAATTGGGATAGATTCGAAGGGCACTGGAGTCCCCATAATGTGACCCCACCCGACATTGCAAATTTATACGACACCGCGCATAATACGTAAAATTTTGTTTCGTTAGAATTCAGGTACATTGATTTTTTATGGATCACGTGTTTCGCATTAAAAGGGGTGATTACATCGACAGCTGTCAACCACTCTTTCGTTTTTAATGTATTTATTTCCCATTTAAGAGCTGTCTGTCAGTCGAGTCAACAAAAGGAACGCCCACGAGTCATGACTCAACTCTTTTTTCTTTTTCTTCATTTAATTCGCTTCCTCGCCCGATTGGTGTAATGGTTACTGAGTTGGGACCTTGGATTACCGTTGTACCCATAAAATTTATTGCTCGGATTATGATTGGTTTCGACCTCTTTGTATGAATTAGAGTAAAATTATTTTAATTAAGATATTTTATTAAATTTTAAAAATTAAAAATTAAATAAAATATTAAATATTATTTTAATAATATTACATGGGGTGAGAGGTTTGAATCCAATTTTTTCATTTACAAAATCGGATAATATGCCATCAAGTTATTAAATTCTTGACGTTTGGTCCTTCATCTTAATTATTCTTTATTTTGTTTTAAATTCGTATTAAATCTAAGAGTCGCGAAAGAAATTAATTGTTAATAGTAAATATTACGTGCATGTCAGGTTAAAATAATGTTAAATCAAGCTTGACTCATATAAAAAAAAATTAATTGCAATTGTACTAATTTTAATTGAAATGATCAAAACCTTCAATCCCAACTCATCAGTTTTATATCGAATTCACGTTATGTTGATGAATGATATAAAAACTCAGTCGCATCTCCACCCCTAATTGATAAGTGGGAGATCTCAAAACTTATTTTTTGAGGACCGATAAAATAATATGATCATAAACAAAAATAATATGATCATAAACAATTATATTTTCCACAATGTATATATATCCAATATTATGATAAACGAATGCCACAAATTATTAAAAATATAAAATTATATTATCAATATACAATTTGGAGATATATGATGCACATGTCTACAGTAGTAAAAGATATAAAATTAAAAATAAGATTTTCCTTCTTTAAGAAAAAATCTTAATATGTTGAGTTAACAAGGAAAAATAGTAAGGGACACTCAAGTAAAAACGACGGAGAAAGATAATACATAAAAAAGAAATGTTTGAATATGACTACACATTAAAAATAGAAGCTTGAATTAATTCATATAGAATAAAATTTGGGGTAGTTTTTATTATGAAATTAAAATAAGATGCGGTTTGGATAATGAGATGATATGTGATTATTTTAGATAAAAGTTAAATAAAATATTGTTAGAATATTATTATCATTTTGAAATTTAAAAAAATTAAATTATTTATAATATTTTATATGATAGTTTAAAAAAATTGTAATGATGAGATGAGATCAGATAGATGAAACACTTTCATTATTCAAATGGATACTAAATTAACCTTCTCCCATCAAAAGAACCAAAATTAATTGCTCATAAAATAAAATAAAATAAATTAATAGAAATTTAAAAAATAAATGCATTTAAGTTTCTAATAATGTTTTTTAAACAAATTTGAGAGGGGAAGGGGGGTTATTTTATTTTATATTTTTTTGCAGGAAAATCCCTCCAAAAATCCGCCCCTGACGCTGACACCCATGCTTTCTATCCCTGATTCTGTTTTTTTATGTAATTTTCTCTTTCCGGAGACAAGAGTAGACAGATATCATACACGCAATAATGTTTGAAAGATGACAGTTAACAAGACAATCGAAAAAACTGAAAAAAATCTCACAGGCCGAATCGGTGCTTTATTAATTATTAAGTATTTAATCTAGCGTAGAAATGTGATTTTTAGAACATATCACGCTCAATTGAAATTAGTATTTATATACGTCTTAAAGAAAAAATAGTATTTATATAAATAATCTTAATTACATAATATATTATAATATAATGAGAATGCCATTCACATTATTTACAATTACATTTTAAAATAATAATAATAATAATAATTTATGCGCCTAATGTAACCCAGATGATCTTTGTTATTGGGTATTTGTTCCGTTTGTTTTCACAACCATTCTTAATTCATCTTATCTTATCATTATAATTTTTTCAAATTCTTATAGAAAATAAAATAAAAAATTTAACATTTTCAAATCTCAAAATAAAAATAATATTAAAAATATATATTCTAATAATATTTTATTCAACTTTCTATTTCCATCCTATCTTATTTGTGAAAAGAAAAGAAGTATAAGAATTATAAGAATTTTGTGTTCAAATATTATTAAGACCATATATTGATTTAAAAAATATCAGAAACCAACAGAAATATCAAATCCAAATTCCAATCTCAATAACCCAAACCCAAATCCCTTGTCATATCTCATAAAGTCTTCACCAAAGTTTTGCTCGACAAACAATGGCAAAATTAAAAATTATAGAATTTAAAATGGTTAAAATGAGAAGTGTTATAGTTACAAAAATATTTTATAAAAATAAATTTATAAATTAACGTGATTTGATTTGATATATTGATTATAAAATTATTTTTATTATAAAATAAATATGACGTATTATATTATATGATGTTTTATTTTGTGAAATTAACAAAATCAAAGGGCTACAAAGTTTAATTTTGAAAATCTACGACTAAATTTTGAAAAAGGGTGAAAAGCGAAGGATTAGTTTATAATATTCTAGAAATAAAAAATCTGGCCGACTGCATGCCTATTGCTCTCTCCTTATCCGCTTATAAAAAGGCCAGCCAATTGACCTTAGAAACAAACCACACAGGTAGGGTAGATATATAGTATGCTCCTCCGATCCGAAGTCTTATCCCAAGATACCTCAATCGGCTCTGCCGACCATCTCAGCGCGCAAAAGAAAGCCCCTTCGCAGGATCCAGCTCCCTCCCCCATCTACCTTTAATCCTTCAAGTCTCTTCATAATGGTATGACTACCTCTCCCTCCTCCCTTTTTTTTTTTTTTTTTTTTAAAACCGAATATATATTATGATTAAAAGCACGCGATACGTACATATGTATGTCTGTATCTATGTTTTACGTTACACTGCCGTCCGTTTGAATTTAGAGACGAAAAGTTAAGATATTTTGTAAATAGCAATAAGAATTATAAATTGAAATTTGTAAATAATATTAAATAATAATAATGTGAGTTGAAATGTGTTGAAAGAATTGTTGAATTCAAACGGGACTGCTTCTTGCTAGGACTTTTGCTAGCAAGTGATGCTAGCTAGCTTTTAATACATGTTTCCAAGGTGGCTGTTTTCCGGCATCTGTAAGCGGTTTCCGCCGGCAGAAGCAGTTTGCCGGCTATTACTTGGTTGAAGATGCTAACTACTATATATATGTACATATATTTTGAGATTGATATAGATACAGCCAGATTCTATGCACGTTCTGATGGACTGGAATGGCATGACATCAAGCCCTGGCCAGGCCGTCTTTAACGCCTAGATAGGACAGCATGCAGGATGTCGTAGAATCCTGCATGCGTAGCACGGTAGTAATAGAGCAGTGTTACCATTTAAATCACCACGCATAATTTCATCGATCAATCATTTTCCAATAACTAAATGTGATTACAGAAAATCATGAATACTACACTATATATAATATGATATATATGCATATACTGCCATGTATGTTACTGATCTTTAAATTACATATAAAATGATTTACATAAACTAAAAAATTGTAATACAACATATCATCATGTGTAGAAGATCCGACCAATCCAAGTTTAATTTTGAGACCATATATCTTAATTTGTAAGTACGTCTGCCTAGCTAGCTATATCAATCATGCTTTTTGTATGACATCACATATTGTTTTTTTCGATCCTTTTCGCTCTACGTACTCCTTTTGATCTGTTCTTTATGTGTACATGTGTGGTTTTTATCTCCGGAATGCACGTTTCCTTTGGTCTTTCTCTGGTTTCCTTGAAAAAGGTCTTCTTTATATTCAGCAGCATATAAAAGGAAATCTATTGTAGAGCTCATGATACGTATCTGGTATCTTATAAAGAGATAAGAAATATATATAGTAGAAGGTCGAAATTTAGGTTGGGTTGGAAGAATTAGACCCGATTGATTTGAGATAGTTTTAGATGAAAGTTGTAAGTTAAATTAAATATTTTTAAAATATTATTTTTTAATATTATTATTTTTTTAAAATTTTAAAAAATTAAATTATTTATTATATTTTATATAAAAATTTTAAAAGATTATAATATTAGGATGAGAGGATGTATCATATGGGACCTTAATATTAATTTTCTCGACTAAGACTGGAACCATGGAGAATGGTCGAAGGATGGCTGGCGGGTTGCATGGCATGCAGATGAGATAAGATCATACGTTTTAGGTGATGGGATGGATTTGCTGATCCCGAAGGAAATATATTTTGGTCAGCGCTTTGAAGCCGGTCTTCGTGTCACCTTTCAGAACTACCCCTTTTTAAGGTGCACTTGGATTTTGGACTTCAGTAAGTTCTGTTACCATGTGTCGGTAGGATATATAATTAATATCTTTTAGAAAGGTTTTATAATGCATATTAAAAATATTTAATATATATATAAGAGATTTGTAATATTTAATAGATATTAAAGATTTATCATCTATAATTTTGTTGTCAAACTATTTTTCAAATTTTATAGAAAGAAAGACATAATTTATGAATTCGAAAATATTAAATTTTATCTATAAGCTTTTGTTGTTAATAATATTTTTAAGAGAAATAATATTTATAATTTTAAAGTGTATAAATTCAACGCACTCCGTACACCATTTTTTTTTTCAAGAGAGTGCCATGACTTACTCATACTAAAGGCTTGTTTGGAAACGCAAACCACTTCATCTCATTTTAAAATTTTTTATAATTTTATTTTTCAAAATTTTTAAAATTTTCATTTAATTACTATATAATCATTATAATTTTTTTAAACTTTTAAATAAAATATAAAAAATAATACAACTTTTAAAAATTATAAAATATATATTCTAATAATATTTTAATTTTATAATAATTTTATTTAATTTTATATTTCTCATTTTTTAAAACTCAATAAAATATCATAAGTCAAACAATTTGATTGAATTGTCATCATCTCGTCTCATTTTTCAAGTATCTCCCAAGACTATATATTATATTACTGTACTTTTAATGGTCATCCGTAACATCAGAGCTTTTAATGGTCATCAGTAACATCAGTGCAAAATAACAAAACTCTTGCGTTGAAAACGAGCACATGCAAGTGTTGTTTTGAACGGTTGTTATTTTTTTTAATTAAAGTGTAAAAAATAAATTTAATATAAAATAATTAATACATCGTAGAGTAGTTGACGTAATTAACAAAAGTGGCTGCATAATGGGTGAAAGGTGGCGCTAAATAAATGTAGGAGCAGTAACTGACTCAATTGCAGCAGAACCGCTAGCTCACATCCAAGAGCCTCCTACTCTCGTTATTGGCATAGTAAAAACTAGAAGGGTCAGGAAATAAAATAAAAGAGATTTGTTATTCATTATTTTTATATATTATATATTATATATAATTAAATTTTTTGTTTAATTTTAATTTTTTAAAATTAATTGAGTTTATTTATTTATTTATTATTTATATGATAAAATAAAAAAAAAATATATAATATGTAGTGTAAGAAGGATGAATAAAATTTTTTAAAATAAAATATTATAAAATAAGACAAAATAAAATATTGTGTACTTCCGGACTTTTCGGAACGGCAACCGTATTAACTCAAAACAGCAGTCATTTACTTTGCACAGGACTTTTCGATGCTAGCTAGAGTTGGGATAACTCTGGATCATAATATTTATTTATTTATTTTTAAATGAGCGAGTGGAGTCTCCAATCAAGTTTTTTATTCGAAAAATCGAGTAATATACCACCGTCATCAAACTGGCAGCTCTGAATCACAATTCTAACGACCCCATAATGTTGGAAAAATGTAATCAATAACTTATGTTCTATTTCTTGGTTTCTCTATAAGATTATGTTTGGAGGATGAGATGAGAATTTTGTGTTTTGTTTTAAAGTTTAAAATATTATTTTTTGGTTTTGAGATTTGAAAAAATTGAATTAGAATTTGAAAAAATTATATTGGGATTTGAAAAAGTTGAATTATTTATTATATTTTGTATGGGAATTTGAAAAAGTGTAAAGATGAGATGAGATGAAGATGAAAATTTTTAAAAAAACTTGTTTTCCAAACATAATATAATGCTATACACAATATATTATAAAATAAAGATATTTTTATAAAATATTATTATTTTTATAAAATATTTTATAAAAATATCACTCATTTTAATACATTATTGTGTAATGTGTTATAAAATATATTTAGATATGAGAAAAATTTAAAGGACGGTTGGGTGGGAATTTTGTCTTTATACCATCAATACAAATTTGTGGGCTTGTATGATGTTGATATAAGATAAGATGAGATAAAAAAAAAATATATGAATAGTGATAAAATAGTTTATAAATAATAATAAAATAATTTAAATTAAAATCTTTTATAGAATTTTGAGAAAAGATAGATAAAAAGTTGAATATAAATATTATAAAGTTAAAATATATTTATTAGAATATTATTTTTTAATATTATTTATATTTTATTATTTGAAAAAAGTTGAACTGCTTTTGTATTTTATTTAGAAGTTTAAAATAATTATAATAATTAAACAAAAAATTTAAAATTTAAAATAATTTATTTTTTAAAAATATTTAGATAATAAGATAAAATGAACCCATCTCAATATTCAAACATAATCTTAGAATACCTTATAATTCTGTAAGGGTGCTGCTAAGGGGATCGAAAATTGTGCCCCAAATGCACTGATAGGTGCTTTTTTTTTTTTTTTTTCAATGCATTTGTTTGTGTTCTTTTTTAGTATTTAAAAAATAAAACACATCAATGCTAAAAAAAACTCAATGTACTTATCGGTATATTAGGGTGCCAGGGTTTTCGGTGCCTCGTTATTATATTTTGAAGAATGTTATATATTAGTTATTATTTATTTTTATATTTCACATTTATAATTTTTTCATAGATTATAGAGATATTTTTCATAGAGTGTGAATATATTTTTTATAGAGTATGAGATGTGAGGTGATAAATAGTGTCTAATGAAAAAAAAATTGTTATTTTTTATGAGTAAAACTACTCATTAACTAACACCACACACTTGACGTGGCACTTTTTTTCCCCTGTCTGGATGAAATGCGCGTTTTACGTTTCAGAATTTCATTTCACTGCTTGCATGTAAATTTGAAGATCCCTGTTCATAACTTTCCAGGTAAATTTGAAGCCCCAAATTCGCTTTGTGTTTAATGGTTTTGGGTATTTCATTTCAGAATTTCTGCTTTGAATTTGAAAACATAAAAAACTAACACAAACTCTCATATTCATTTATTCATCATCCTCTCATCGTCTCATAACGTGACATTAGATGATAAGTTTATAAATAAAATATAATAAATAATCTTTAATTATCTAATGCTACATTATAGAATAATGAATAGCATTACTCACCAAATACATATTTCCATGTCTTCAAGAAATTCCTTTTTATACCATAAAGCATGCTACCTTATTAAGACGACTTACAAGCACCAGTCATATCTACTAAGGGCCTTCAATCAAGACAAATAAATCCATCTTTTAGAAATGTTACTAGTGTTGTATCATTTTCAAAGAAGAATCTGTTCGTGTCTATATAACTCACTCACTTACGCAAACAAGAGAAATAAACAAATGGAACAAGTTGGAGTACGTATTGACATTTTCGGCCAATTGCAAAGTTTGTGGGGGAGGAAGGCATAAGGAGATGAAGAAGCTGCACACATTCGACAGATTTTGGGGCAACTGATTGGTTTCATAGATAGAAGAGGGGAGGAGGTTCAGGCATGCGGCCGCCACTTTATTTGTCTCGGGCACATGGGAATGAAGGCACGAGGAGATTCACAGAAAAGATGAGTGTTGACGTCGTGTTTCGTAGTCCGAGTAGTATTGCAATAATCAAGCTGCACGCCACCTACAACTAAGAGGGTGAAAGGGCTCCAGTGATGTTTGGAGTCATTCCGATGCCAAAGTCAGGGAATAATTATCAAATGATGAAGAAAGCTCAGAATATCAGAAAGAATAGTAAGGGTTTCAAGCGTTGCCTCCTGTGGAAGGGATGACTGCTATTTATACCTGGTCCAGGCTCTAGTGTTGAGAGAGATTGTGGCGTGTCAAGTCATACCTGAGTCAGTCCTGCCCCACTCACTTCCCGCCGCAACAACGTTTCAGTGCGAGACTTAAGAGGTTGATGGAGATCGTGGTGCTAGGTCAGACTTGCTGTCGCCTTTCTGCCAAGGTTAGGTGTCAAGTCGTGGCTAAGCTGTCCTGTATGCTCTAGAGGCAAGTCGTTGCGTGCTTGGCATTTTGACATGTGCGTTGAACGCGATGTGCCTTGAGTCTGACGAGACCACGCTCGGGTAAATTCAGCTGTCCACTTTCAGTAGGGTGTCCTGCTTGGTGCCATATGGTAAGGCTTGGTAAGTTGCCAAGTCCCAAGACGTTCTCTTGGCACATTCGAGCTTGGTGTCAAAAGGCCTTCCCGAGTTGGTTTGTGCTTGGTACTTGGTCCTCTGGCTCGGGCTCTCTGATTTTCCTCCTTGGGCATGGGGTTCCATAGCTTGACCTCTTGGGGCCTGGGCCCTTCTGGGATGGGCCATCCCTCACAAGGAGAGGAGATTCGCAACGGGGAGGAAAATAAGCGAGAGAAGATATGTGGAGATTCACACCAAGAAAGAAGATACATGAGGAGTGTTCGGACGAAAGGGAAGATGTTGGGGGTGAGAGAGAAGAACCGCTTCGTTTGCTAGCGAATCTAGTTTGTCACAGGTGTGAAAAATAAAGTAGATAAATCAGTTATGAGAAGAATTTATCATTATTTATTATGTAAATAATAATAAAATAAGTTGAATTAAGATATTTTATCGAATATTAAGGAATGAGATTAAAAAAAATTAAATAAAAATTACAAATTATTTAAATAAAATTTTGTTTTAAAGTTTATAAAAGTTGTATTAACTTTTTTGTTTGGCTAATAATTAGGTAATAATTATATAAAAAATTTAAAATTTAAAAATATTTTATTTTTGAGTGATGTTTGACAATAAATTTAGAAATTTTTTTAAAAAAATTTAAGAATTTGTGTGTATTCTCTTTATTTGCCTGGGTTAAGGTATATTGAATCTGAGTGGAGTAAAATCATAGATTAGTCTGCGTTTTGATGTTGAGATCAGTTGAGTAGTTGAATATAATAATATTTTATAATCTAAAAATCTCATCAATTATTAATTTAATATCAATTGAGTTGTTTTTAACAACCAAACCCACCGATCTCCACTCCCGCTTTGAACCAAACTAACTCTCGGTGAAAGGATGAGCAAAGTTCGAGTGATATGGGAAAAGGCCTCGGACAAAAAGCGAAGGATCCGAGTAAAAAATGAAGGAAATGAAAGAGAAAGGGAGGGTGCTTCGAGACATAAGGGGAGGAAGAGAGTGAAAAGAGGGTTTCCATTGTAGTCGAGTGGTCAAAAAGATTAAAAGGAGTTTTTTATTTTTTGGGTAAGAAAAAATTTACCATCGATGTGTAAGTGCTGGGAAATGTTGCAATGTGTTGCAGGTCACCGGAGCGAAGAGGGAGAACATAATTATTCTGACAAAGCCAGCGACCTTGGAGGGCGAGCCGGATGCTGATTACACAGCTCCTAATCCTCTCCAACTTATTTTGGGTCTCTTTAAAAATGTCAGGCCAGGATCAGATCTCACACGCTTTCAGGCAAGTCAATATCTTCTACAGTTCTACATTGTATATTTATGAGGAATGATGTTTGCAAATTTGGGGGTGCGAAAGTCCAATGCACTCGTTTAAAAAAAAATTATAAATTTGAAGATTAAATGAAAAAAAAAATTATTTTTTTTAAGGTGTATTCACTTTCTTTAAAAATAAAAATAAAAATGCCAGACTCTAGAACTTATCTCACAGACACTAAATAGAGCTCTTAAGTAATGGCAATGACTTTTTACTGGATCAATGTGTAAAATCCACTTTGCATTGCATGTATTTGAAATCATATCATCTAGCAACTATATCAATTTAATGGCTAGAGAAACGTCCTCATGTTCTCCCATTTGTTGTAACTTTTTTTAGCGATACCAAAACTCAGGTCAATTGGGATAGCTGAAACTATTATTACCTGTTCATAGTCGATTTGCTTGATAAAGGGCAATTTTGAAGTAACTATTATGTTGTCGATAATTAAATGCTTTAGAACATAGTACAGGGGCATTTTCTGAGGGATGTTTTTAGAGTCCAAGTCCTGTTGATAAAAAAAAAAAAAAATCTTTCTTTATACTGAGTATAGTCGGTTTCATACTGCATATAAAGCACAAATGGCTATGGTGGTAGGAAGCCAGTTTTGGACAGGTGTTAATAATGCTGCATTTCGTATTTTCCTCAGTGACGATGCCTCTAGTGGCAATATGATATCAGGTTTCATGTTTGAACCTTCATGTAATAGAGAGTTTGTGATTTCCAATTGCACAAGTGCTGATGATGGTAACACCAATTTTACCTCTTGTTTATTTTGCAAGTTTAGGTGCCCACTCCCCTCAACCTTCCAAAGTCGCAACTTCAGAGCTATGGAGAAACAGTGTATTGCACTGCTACCGATATGTTAAGCAGGTGCCACCGTGGTGAGGGCCCACCTGAAAGACTCATAGCTGTTGTAGCATGGAGCATTTCCACTCTTCGTCCTGTGAAATTTGGTGTTGCTCCTTACAATCCTGTTCTGGGAGAGACGCACCATGTTTCAAGGGGAAATTTCAATTTTCTACTTGAACAGGTATTTGTTTTACTTTATTAGCAAGCGGAAATATCAATGTTCTACTTGAGTTTCTTATTAGCTTTCTACAACTCTCTAGAGCAAACAGTGGAAGGGTAACGTTTATAACACACTTGGCTGTCTCAAGATTGCCACATTTTGTACCAAGCACTTATAAAGGCCTGGCCATACTCGATCTTGAACAAGAACAGCTTGTCCTGGGTTGTACAGCAGATTTATTTGTTTTTTTCCCTTACTTTGGCTGCACTCCTTGTCCTGTCTTCAGGTTTCGCATCACCCACCAGTATCTGCACTCCATGCAACCAATGAGGAAGGAAATGTCGAATTGAGTTGGTGTCATCGTATTGCCCCCAAATTCCATGGTACATGAATTTTAGTAGAGTAATTATTATTATTTTACTTTTTGCTGAGCACGTACATCTTTTTAATGTGACGTAAGTTGAACCATGGCCATTCATTCGTATCTGAAATAAAAAGGCTTTGAAATTGTGGACTAATTATTTGCCGTATCAAATTGGGAAATTACGGTCCATGTGTGGAACTTACCTGTTATCTTTCCGTGTATTGTCTGTAGATGCAAGCAGAAGGCAGTAGATGAACCTTGAATTTACAGCTATAGTTTTTCCAGGAGTTTTTTACACCTTTCTTTTGTAGTCCCTTCCCACCCCTACTTCCACATCAAGATCAAGATTTCTTTAAGTGATGCATCTAACTAACTGATCTGTTTATGGCAGTTCGATACAGAAGGTTTTTAGAAGGGACAGATTCTGGTTTTTTAATCTTATGTTTTTTGGGTGTAGATGGGATCAGATTCTGGTAGTATTGATCGATAGGAATATTTGATACAATTGTATACTCTTATTCACATCTCTTCCTTAGTGTTGATCCAGCAGTCTCTAGTATATTGTCCAAGAAGAACTGCCCAAGTGAGGATATATTTCTCTGCTTTTTCTTGTTTTGAAGTTCACTTACCAAATTTTCGAAATTTTGTAAATGATTCAAGGTATGCTATTTTAGTTTGAAAAATTTAGGATTCTTGTGCACAGCACAGGTCTATGACATTGACTAGTGGAGATAACCTTGACACTGCATTCTGCTTTGGCTACGACATATCTTTTATTTCTCTTCCTTCAAGCAGTAGGTACTTACATGTTTTGAAAAACCAATATAGGTACTTCAGTGGAAGCTGT